>JAXIVD010001707.1:0-35000 GCA_036785275.1 Cancer borealis
ATATTATAGTGTACATTCCACATCATTGGCCTGCCATATACACCATATATTTTCTGAATTATTCATATATATGTGTTTTATGTGTTGAGTTACCCCTCTTTGCCAGAGGCCAAAGCACTTGGAAATACAGTTTTCTTTGTTAACTTGAAGGGTTAACTTAACTATTTTACTATATAGTTTCTATGAATAGGCTTCATTCTCGTAAGTATTATTATTATTATCATTACTATAATTATTAACAATCGATAATTTTTGCATTTTGTTAGAAAATTGCAAAAATATGGAAAAACTAGAAAAAAAAAATTAACGGCTCTCAAAAAAATCTCAAACGGCTCTCGAGAAAGATCCGGCTCTTCTCGTTCACCTGGAAGAGCCGGCTCTAAGAACCGACTCGTTCACAAAGCGCCCATCACTACTCAGAAGAGTGAGTCGTGCGGCTGGCAGCAAAATCGTCTCCCGCGCATGCGAAGAGGGAGGGGGCACTTTGAATGCAGGGAGTACCTCGAGTGAACCCACACCGGCTCTTCGCAGATTCGTCCTTATACCTGTTTGCTCAAGAATATCAGCACATAGACAGCTACTTCATATCTCATAAGCTAAATGGTTCAAACAAGGAAGAAGGGACGGTCTGCCGAGGTGATTGAAGAATCTACTCCAGTCGAGCAGATGCAGGGGATAACCGGGGCCGAGATGGACCAGACACAAGCTCAGGTCAAGGATCAACTGCAAGCACCCACCACAACAAATATCTTTAACCTCATCTCTAGTGACATTGCTCCCCTGTCCCAAGAAGGTAAAGTGATAGTGAACACAATAGTAAAGTCTCTGTCTATTTTATCACAGGAAAAAGACAATGGAATAGCAAAATTGCAGGATAAAGTAAGCTCACTTCAAAAAACAGTTATCAAACTTGAAGAACAATTAGATGGTGTAGAACAATATGAGGGAAGAGATACCATAATAATTAGTGGTCCTGCATTACCAAGTGAACAAAACCAAGAAAACCCAACTAGCCTTGTTGTGAATGCCATTGAAGAGAATCTGCACATCAATATAAATAATTCTGACATCAATATTTCACACAGGTTAGGTCCAAAAAGACAAAACAAGGACAGACCAGTAATTGTAAAATTATTGAATAGATCAAAGAAATCAAGGTTAATCTGGAGAATAGATCCGTGTCACGTACAAACACGAAACTCACATATCATGTAGAAGACTCGGTAGTCGTGCCGTAAACGTAAAAAAAATGAGGTGCTCACTTCTAGTGTGGCCGTAATAGCACTCGAAAGTGTGGCGAAATTCAACAGTTTCTAAGTCCAGCGAGCTCTGCACCAGTCAAAAGTAAACATTGAAATGATTTTCTTTTGTTTATGACTGGGATTTGTGGGTAACGGCATATAAGTGTACTAGCGCGACTATTCTCCCCTAAGATTCACTGAGACTCCTTTACGGAATCGCTGGATAAATCCTTGTGTTCTTCACACTCGTCCGACTATTAAATATATTATTATTTTTAGAGTAGGAAGAATTAGCTGAGGGATATTGGGAAGAAGTTATAAGTAGCCGTGATATAAAAACTCGTGACGTCACATGAAAGTGAGCGATATAAAAGGGGCAGCAGCGAGTGATTAATTCATTCTAAAGTCTCATATCCCACATCATCAACCACCCACTCTCCTACTATCCGTGGTTCGGATTCCACGTTAAACTGTAGGTCCCTCCGCTATATGGATGTACTTTCTTCCTCCTTACCATTCTTTTGGAACCAACAAAAGTCCCAAAAAAACTATTTACTCCGACTGTCCTTCATACTCAAATTTCATGACGATTAACTATCGGGTCCGTGCAGCGTGCGTCCCTGACGGGAGGCAGCTTTCTTGCGCCCGGCCTGCTCGGTTGGGTGTCAGAGGTTCCAGCAGGCTTGGAGGTATCCTGGATGCTGTCGGGTGGGACGTTTGGGTGGCGTTTTGGCGCCCCCCTCATTCTTCCCTGTGCCTTGTCCTCGGGGCCGGTCATAGCGCTGATGTGTGGATTGGAACGGCGTGCATTACGAAAAAAAAAGAAAAAAAGTATCACTCGTGCGCCTGGGTCAAGCCCCAGTGACTTTCTTCCACTACAGCTCCCTTCTTATAACCCCCCTATTCTTGCAACTATCCCTACTTCCCCTTTCCCCCCCATTTCACTATCTACTATTGATTGATTGATTCATTCATTCATTCTCTTTACTCGCTGGCACCACTTCAGGAAGGTAAGGGGGATCCGTGTGTTCCTAGGGACTTGAAAAACCACGTGGAACATTTTGTGACATTAGTATTTAACATGGAATTGTCCTCCGGATACAGGAAGCCGAGAGGACCAGCACGCGACTGTCTTTTTGGGCCTGTCTGTGAGCTGTTGTCTGTGAGCTGTTGGCTGTGTTGGTGTTCCTCCCCACAAAGGACGAGGCTGTGAAGTAGATGGTGCCATGCACACGGACACCAGGTTCAGTTGAGTGTATCGGCTACTTCCCCTAGTCCCCTACATATGTTAGGTAGGATTAGCCAGGTGTGTTTCATGTATATGTTAATATCTCGTGTGTGGTAAGATGTACAGTTTCGTGTATTTGTTAATGTCTGGTGGGTGGTAAGGTATACAGTTTGTAAGAGCACCACCACGAATTCAGCAAGCTTTGTTTTCACTGCTTCAACCAAGTAAATCCTGTTTATTTTTTATTACTTTTTTTCTTTCATATTTCCAGGAAAGGACCTAGTAGAGGGTAGTAATTAGCATAGTTACTGGCAACCAGTAGAGTGATAGCAGCGGTGTTGGTGGCAACCAGTACATAAGGATTTCATGATATCTATAGAACTGAACGCGCCAATCACGCTGCCACCCGTCACTGCCATTCGCGCCGCTACCAATTAGATCTTTCCACGCTAGGCTCAGTTACGCTTTTCATTTGTTTTAGGAACACGTCAGGTGTACCGATACAGGCTCCTTGTCAACTGTTGATATGGCTACCAACGCAGTACACCTTGACGAACATCTTCCCGTTTCTTGTGAAGGATGTTATTTGTCCTATGGTGATTTTTGTGGAACATATTTCAAGGACTGTGAAGGGTTACTTAAACTGTTAATGAGACATGGTTTAGTGCCTGAAAAGAAACTTTGTGAAAAGTGCGGGAAGGAGTGCCGTGTAGATATACGCTAAACTCTACCCACTTCCATCGCCTTAACAATAACCACACCACACCGGTAAGTCATAACAATATAATTTTGGAGGTTCTTTGTTAGGTTAGGTTAATGTCCTAGCGGGGGTTCCATGGGGGGGGGGGGCGCAGCCCCTTCTACTAGGTTAGGTTAGGTTAGGTTAGGTTAGGTTAATGTCCTAGCGGGGGGGTCCAGGGGGGGCGCAGTCCCTCGGCTAGATTAGGTTAGGTTAGGTATGGTTATGGTTATGGTTAGTGTAGGTTAGGTTAGGTTAGGTTATGGTTAGGTTAGGTTAATGTCCTAGCGGGGGGGACCAGGAGAGACTGCGCCCCTCAGCTAGATTAGGTTAGGTTAGGGAATTTTGAAAATTTCTTTGCTTTTTGAAGGCCCATATTTCGCTTATTTTTCATCCCCCCCCCAAACCCCCGATTCCCCAGGATCCCCCAAGCTTGTTTGAAGGGATAGGGGAGTTTGGTAAGGAATCGGAGTGGTGGACTTATTATCCAGAAATACCGAAATAAAAAATAATGGATGCATGTGTAACAGTCAAACCTAACCTTTATGTTAATGAAAGTCTCACACCAAAACGCCGTATCATCTTCAATACCATATGGGCAATCAGGAAGAAAAACAGAGATTTTTCAACAGTGTTACACTCGGGATGGAAAGATCTTTGTTAAACTGAAAACATCTAACCAGAAACACATCATAACCACTGAAGAGTCCCTGAACACATTCCTCGATAAATATCCTGTTCTGACCCAGTCTTAATTGTCCTCTCAACATGTTACAGTATTTTACCAAATTTTCTAGAAATCTCTACTGTTTCCTTTTAAATTATATATTTCTTTCTGGGATTATCTTATAAATGTCTCATACCCCTTTCGTGTCTCCAACGTATTGTCGTTACCAATGATCAATGACCAAGATGATTCAGGGGCTGAGAAATTTACCCTATAAAGATAGGTTAAAACGTCTTAATCTCCACTCCCTAGAGAGAAGAAGGACAAGAGAGGATATGATTGAGGTTTTCAAATGGGTAAAAGGAATTAATAAGGGAAACATTGATCAGGTTTTATAATTTAGTAGCCAGGATAGGACACGTGGAAATGGGTGCAAGCTAGAAAAACTTAGATTCAGGACAGACATAGGTAGATATTGGTTCACAAACAGAGTCGTGAACGATTGGAATAGGCTGGATAGACACGTAGTAAGTGCTGAGTCAATAGGTAGCTTTAAAAGACGGTTGGATCAGAGTATGGATAGGGATGACAGGTGGGATGGCTAAATATTAGATTATTCCAAGGGTGGGGGACAAGGAACTCCCTCGTGTAGGTCATTAACTGGCTTCTTGCAGTCTCCTCATTTCTTATGTTCTTATGTTCTTATGTTACTACACATTTTAGTTAGTCCTAAAATTGTCACAAAATTATATTTTACTACCTATTACTTTAACTAAAAGCTTGTGTCTACCTGGTTATATCAAATTGATCTTTTTTTTTATTACCAAACTCTCTTATTACTTTGCAAATTACTTTACACCCTTTCCTATGACATATCTGGTAAGCCTTCAAAGCTTATTATTTATTTATTTATTTATTTTTCTTGAATCCCTTCCTTTTTCTATCTTCAATTATTTTAATCCTACACCCCCCCGTTCCTCACTCCCTTTTCTTATTTATCTCTCCTAGTCTATTATGAATTCTAATAATGAGAATCTCCTCAATACACTTTTTAGTGATTTAGAAAACAATCAGGATTCTGACAGCATTGGCATTGAAATAATAAATTCCATGTATTTATCCCTTGATTTAGATGATATCTGTAATTATCATGACTTTATCTCTTACAAGAATGCAATATCAAAAAATAGTAATGATTATAATAATGTTCTCCATATAAATGCTCGCTCTTCGAACAAAAACTATGACCAAGTGATCTCCTTTATCAGATCTCTTCCCAAACTCCCGGATGTCTTATGTATATGTACCAAAGGAAGAATTGACTCTCACCTCTTATAAACTCCCTAAGCAGCCACCACGACACCACTTGGGCATGAACACTGTCACCACTACCACGACTATCTACTATTAGGTCCTTTCCCTGGGGCCGATGAAAAAAAAGAAAAGAAAAGAATAAAATAAATAGATGAACAGACTTTACTTAGTAATAAATAAGAAACGCAACTTGCTATATTCGTGGTGGTGCTCTTACAAAACAACTTATCTTACCACCCACGACACATTACACTGCACACACATAAATTGTCATACTCAACATATTAATATACATGAAAATATTACTAGCTAAACCCTACCTAATTACGTGAGGGGAACTAATGGGAAAGTAGCCAAAATACACTCACGGCAATAATGTTTACGTGTCACTCTATTCTTGTTCTGTCGTCAGCCACAGCTACAGGCAAGACTCCCCAGGCACAAGACACTCCAACAATCACTCAGAGCAGAAGTCAGAAGCCTCATTAAGGAACCAGAAGAGAAGACAGTCATGTGCTGATCCTCTCGGGAGCTGTATCCGGGAGGACAGTTTTATGTTAGACACTAATATTAACAGGAAGGTTTTCACGTGTTTGTCAAGTCCCTAGAAAAACGAATTCCTTACCTGTCTGGAGCGGAGTCTAAAACACTAGAGACTGAGCTCCTCGCAGCTACCTGTATATATACCGCTCGATTCGAGTGACGTCACGCGTTTTCCCATCATCCTTCATCTAGTTGTCCCTACTCTAACAATAACAAGGTGTTTAATGGTAGTACGAGTGTGAAGAATATGAGGATTTAACCTGTGATTCCGTAAAGGAATCACCGTAATGACGGTTGGCCAGTTGCACTCGGTACATATAAGTGAAACCTGGCTTAATACAAATACTTTTTACCTCCATGAAATTGATAGCTACATTTCTTATCATGTACACAGACCTATTGGCTCCTCAGGTGGGGGAGTTGAAATTTATGTAAATAATGGCTTGCAAAGGGAAATTATTAATGACTTGTATGTGTGACGTGAATGCTGAATTATGTAGTGTGAGAATTAATCTTCCCAATACCTCCTATTCTGTTACTTGTTTATACAGACCTTATAGTAAACATGCCAAAGCAAATTAATTTAATTAATGCATTTATTGATAATCTTCTCTCAAATATCTTTTTCACAAACAATAGGAATATAATCACAGGTGACTTCAGAATAAACCTTCTTGAACATGTGTCACACCCTCCTACTAACTCATTTATTACAACTATGCAATCAAACAATTACTTCCACCATATATCTCGTCCAACGAGATTTCCAGATATTATTGCAACTGCAGTCTCTTCATTACTGGATCACATCTGGATAAACTTCAATGAACCAGTTTCATCTGGAATTCTCCACTTTTCTCTCAGTGACCACCTTCCAGTGTTTATCAATATTCCAGTCCCTAAATAAAGTTTGCAATATAATACACAACATTTATTTTAGACTACAAAATAGAGCAAACCGGTTGAAATTTACACAGACTCTATCAAATATAGACTGGAACTTCTATCTCACCAACAGTAACACTGACACAAACTGTGATATATTCCTGGATAAGTTATACAACATATACTACTCCTGCTTCCCCAAAATAACCAAAACTATCACATCCAAAAGACTAAATAAGTCTTGGTTAACACAAGGGTTAATAAATTCAACAAAACGTAAATATCAGTTGTACAAACTATGTAAATTAGGATCAGTTACACTAGACCACTACAAATATTATAGAAATTATCTAAATAATTTAATAAAAAAAAAAATTTGAATATTACCTACAAAAATGTGCAAATTTTAGACTCAACACTAAAAAAGTTTGGGAACTAATTAAAAGAAGTAGAAAACACTAAAAATAATCAGAATACAGTCTCCCACAAACTAAACTATAATGACACAGTCCTAAACACTCCCCATGAAATTTCAAATGCCTTCAACACTTATTTTTCCCAAATTGCAACTAAATTTAGCTCCCAACTTCCTAGAGCCCAAAACTCACACATTTCTTATCTCAAAGGTAATTTTCTCAATTCTATGAATATTCCTTATGTGACAGTTTATGATACAGTAAAAGCTATTTCAGCCCTAAAAAATAAGAAAGGCCATGTTGATGAAATACCTGTGAAAATAATCAAAGAAAATTTTTTTTTTTTAGCAGAACCACTCTCAAAATTGTTCAATGATTCAATCAAAGATGGAATTTTCCTTACTAGATTCAAGCTAGCAAAAATTATTCCTATTCATAAATCTGGAAACAAAACTAATATTTCAAATTACCGACCAATTTCTATTTGTTTCACATACAACCTGCTTCTTATATTAGCATTAACAATGCTCTCTATCTAACCCAACCGTCTATTACCACATTTAAATTACGTGTCGTATTCCACCCTTGGCGACCTCTGGCAACTCATGGCAACCCTGTCTCCCTCAGCTGAGACCGTCGTTCTTTCTTGAGACGCGCTACCGTGCGGACTCAGGTTTTCAACAGTGCTTTCTTTGTTACTGCCCAGCTATCTTTCGTTGTTGGGCATATGGCTGAGTTCCCTGACCTCCAGGAGGGTTTCCTGTCACCTTCTGCTATGGTTAATGGTGACGAACGGGCCTCCCCTCCGCCGGGCCTTCAACCAGCTGACGCAAGGAGGGAGGCTCGCCCACACGCCCGCCATGTTGTCAGTCCCGGCTCCTCTCATGGCTCTTCCTTTCCACTTCACTCCACGTCTTCAGGGAGTGGTGCAACACACTTCTCCAGGAGAGTCTGTGCTTCTTCTGGCTGCGGGAGAGTACTTGGAGGTGTAAAGAATAATCCACATACCGTATGTATTCCCTGTCGTGGTGGTTGTTGTGATGTAAACAACAGGTGTCAGGAGTGTGCTGATTGGAGCTCCAAGCTGGTTCTTAGTGCCCTTCAATACCAGCGGACATTGCAGAAGAGGCGTGAGTATAAGGCTAGGAAGAAGGCCCCTCACACTTCAAGTCAGTCACATGGGGAGGTTAGGGTTGGGAACCATCCCCCCTCCTCCCCCACCTCTCGCGCCTCGGGATCAGCCGGTGGTTCGGTGGTGGGTTCGGTGGCCCAAAGGATTCTGTGTCTCAGATTCCTGTGCCTTCTAAGGATTCTCCACCTGATATGTCTGTTTTCTTTAAAGGATTTGCGGCCTTCCTGGGTTTTCCTGAAGGGAGCCACAGTGTTTCACTCCCTACCATGTTATCAGAGATGGTGTCTAAGGAGGTAGAGAATAGATTAGCTCCTAATCCTGTCTCTCTTTCAGCTCCCTCCTTACCCTCGGTTCACGGTACGGTGAAGTCCGTTACCAACCTCCCTCCCGGCCCCAGCGCAAGGCAGAGTGTGCAGTCACTCCAAGCTGGTGTGCCAGTGGGGGGTAACCGGGGGAAGGAGAGGCATAGGGGTGGTGTAGGTTTAGATCAGGCACCATTTGATCCTCATTCCATGGGTAAGCGATCTAGACCACCCAAGGATGTTCAGTGGAGAATCAAGCGGTCACGTCCTGTGGTGGGGGGAGATCTGGCTCCACCACGTCCAGAATCTCCCTCAAGATGTGACCAGGGCTGGGACAGGTGTGTGTCTTCTGTACACCACTCCCGCCCACTGACCCGGGGTGAGGGTCAGGCTGTGTATTACCAGGGCACTTTGACTGAGGACTCGGTCAAGCCCACACAGCCAGAGGGGGGTGTTACACAGGCAAGGCCTAAATCCCCCCCTCGGTCCACAAGGCACACAGGAGCTCGAGGTCTGTCAGCCCCCTCCTCACATGCCTTCTACCACCAGGATCAGATCCATTTGGCTACTAAACGTCATCAAGTTGCGCCACCTGGATCTTGGATCGGGTCCATGAGGGATCCTGATCCACCATTCCCACCTTCTGGATCCCTGGGTCCAGCATAGGGTGACCTCGAGGATCCGTGGGATGAGATTTCGGAGGACGATTCTGGCACGCGGTCCAGGGACCATGATGCAGTTCCTCCCCCACTTTTCCAATCCATGATGGCCTACATTACCCACTGCTTTCCGGAGGCGCTGAGGTATGCGGAAGCGGCTCACCGACCTGTCCCGTCTGGGGAGGTTAGGCCTGAAGTGGAGAAACATATCCGTCTTACCAGGGCCCAGCCTATGGATTTCTCATTGGATTCTGCTACCAAGGCTCTTCTCCTGGCTACTGAAGGATCCAGACCATCTCTTACCCGCTACCCGTCCAACAGATACAGGAGGATCTACTCCGTTAGTGGTCATGAGTCAGCGAGGAAGGCAGCCAAGCTGAACACCGACTTGGCTCTTGCTCTCACCACTAAGGGAAAGAACCCCAAGTGTTGGTTCAACATGCTGATATGACCCGCCTCGAAGGCGTTCTCGCCCGTCAGTGAGGCACAGAATTTTCTGTTTTGTGGTGTGGGAGCATTCTACCGGCTCCTTTCTTCCCTACAGCCTGGACAAGAGGACAAGCTTCTAGCTGATCAACTCTTTCAGAGTATTCAGTTTGTCATGGTGGACACTGCCAAAGATTCAGCTTTTGCCTTGACCAATGTAAAGGCCATGAGACGGGAGGCGATCCTGTCCCGCCTCCCACCGGTATTTAAGTCTGCGACCAAGGTGGACTTAAGGAAATCTGCGATTGACTCTGCATTCCTTTTTGAAGAGGCTCGAGTTCAGGAAGCCCTTCGGATTGCAGACAAAGCAGCCTCCATCTCCTTCCAGCAAGCAGCGGCTCGGGCACTGGTGAAGCCTCGTCCTTCGGGCACTCCATTGGTGGATCGTGCTTCTCGCACTAATCCTGTGGCTGCCTCTCATCGACCCTCGACCTCGTCTGGTCGAACGGTCTCCTTTTTCCAGCAAAGAGTGACCCAACGGCAGAAACCTGCTCCCAGACTCCCTTCTTCCCGCCCAAGAACGTCGGGCAAGTTTTTTCGGAAGTAGACCCTCGCCCGTCCCGGATCCCCATTGGAGGTTGCCTTGCCAACAATCTAGAAGACTGGATCACGATTGGAGCGGAGGCTTGGGTACTCGCTGTCCTCCGCGAAGGTTACAGGATTCCTTTCACGACACCACCACCAGTCACCTCCCATCCAGTTGGATTTCGGTCTTACTCCCTGGGATCCGAGAAGGGCGAGACATTAGATCACGAGGTTCGGCTTCTCTTAGAAAAAGGGGCATTAGAGGAGGCCCCAGCATCTCCGGGATTTTACAGCCACCTTTTTGTTGTGACAAAGGCCACCGGAGGCTTCCGCCCGATTCTCGACCTGTCCTCTCTCAAGGACGCCTACCTCCAAATCCCGGTCCATCCAGACAGCCGAAAGTTCCTTCGCTTCATTTGGAAAGGCCTACACTACCAGTTCAAGGTCCTTTGCTTCGGCCTATCCACTGACCCACAAGTTTTCACTCGGATGATGGGTCCAGTTTCAGCGGCTTCCCATCGGCGGGGGATTCGTCTCCTCCGGTATTTAGACGACTGGCTACTGTTGGCCCACTCCGAACGGGAGGCCCTCGATGCAACCGAGTTCCTTCTCAACCTGTGTGCCTCCCTGGGTATTCAAGTAAACTGGGGAAAGTCCCGTCTTATCCCGTCCCAGTCGATGATCCATCTGGGGATGGAGATTCAATCAACGCTTTTGAAGGTTTTCCCGACACAAGAACGCCTGGAGAATCTTCACCGCCAGATCGAGTCCTTCCTCAGTGTTCAATCTCCACCTGCAAGGGCTTGGTTGATCCTGTTGGCTCACATGTCCTCCCTCATCCATCTAATTCCGGGGGCCAGACGACGAATGAGAGGCCTACAATTACATCTTTCCCGATCTACGAACTGTCAGTTCCATCCAGACGACTTTCCAGTTCCTTGGGACAGCATGCTTCTGGAGGATCTTCAGTGGTGGTTGTCGGATCCCGGCCTACGGGTGGGACAGTTGCTACAATTGGCTTCCCCAGATGTGTGCCTGTACTCGGACGCCTCGACCCTAGGTTGGGGGGCGTCTGTTCTTCATGCCTCAGTGAGTGGTCTGTGGACCCCACAGGAGCGGTCCCTTCATATCAATCTCTTGGAACTCAGAGCCATTCGTCTCAGCCTATCCCACTTCATGGAGGAATTTCGCGGGAAAGCGGTTGCAGTCTTCTCAGACAATGCCACGGCCCTGTCATACTTGGCCAAGGAAGGCGGAACTCGTTCAGGGATTCTCAATGCGGAGGCTCAGTCATTTCTTCAGTGGGCGGAAGATCATGCCGTTCAGATCATTCCTCAGTTCGTGAAGGGATCCTCCAATGCCCTGGCGGATTGCCTCAGCAGACGAGACCAAGTCATCTCTACAGAGTGGACTCTCCATCAGGACATCTTCAGTCGACTGTGGAGGACCTGGAGTTATCTCACAGTGGACCTCTTTGCCACGAGGCTCAACTTCCGGCTGCCGAACTTTGTCTCACCGTTTCGAGACCCCATGGCGATCACCACGGACGCATTCCTTTACAACTGGGATTGCCAGGATTTGTACGCCTTTCCTTTGATCAGGAAGGTTCTCAGTAAGTTGAGGACGGCACACCGCGCCACTCTCATCCTGATTGCCCCGTTCTGGCCTCAGAGGGAATGGTTTCCGGATCTCGTCCAGGCCTCGGTAGACTCTCCCAGACGCCTTCCAAATCGCAAAGACCTCCTCCATCAGCCACACGTCCACAGGTTCCATCAGGCTCTCCCCATGCTACAGTTAACCGCGTGGAAACTGTCTAGCGAATCCTCCGTCACCAAGGCTATTCCTCTCGTGTTACGGAATTCCTGGCAAGATCTAAACGGCCTTCCACTCTTATGAATTACCGGCATAAGTGGAAGAAATTTCGGGAGTGGTGCAAAAGGGAGGGCCACACTGTTTCTAACCCCTCCAGCCAAAAGTTTGCTGACTTTTTAGTTTTTCTGAGGTAGGAGAGCAAGCTATCTGTCTCAGCCATTAAAGGGTACAAGGCTATGCTCAATAGCGTGTTTGCCCTTAAAGGATTTGACCTCTCCTCGGATCCAGTTCTCCGGGAGGTGATTAGAATTTGTTCAAGGCAAGTACGCCGGCCACCTTGCAGACCTCCATTGTGGGATGTGGACGTGGTCCTTAGAGCCATGACACGTCCGCCTTTTGAGCCTTTGGAACGGTCCACCTTCCGAGATTTGTCTAGGAAGACACTTTTCCTGGTGGCCCTGGCTACAGCTAAGAGGGTGGATGAGCTCCGTGCCCTGTCTATGGTCACAGCCACACAGGGAGAGGATCTCATTCTGTCCTACCTTCCTGAGTTTGTGGCCAAGACGAAAACCGGCCTTAACCCCATCACTCGGGAGTTCCGTCTTCGCAGTCTCTCTTCTATGGTGGGACATGAGGATGAGGAACGTCTACTTTGTCCAGTGAGGGCAATGAATTGTTACCTGCGGCTCACGTCTTCCTCTCCTCGGCCTAGGAATCTTTTTGTCTCTGTACGGGACCCCAAAAGGCCCATGTCTAAGGCGGCAATCTCCTTTTTTCTACGGGATACAGTTAAGACAGCGCACCAGTCCTTTCCTGAAGATCTCTGTCCCTTGTTCAAGGTCCGGGCCCACGACATCAGGGGTATTGCCACATCTATGCTCCTATGGAAGAACAGCTCAATTGCCTCCATTCTAGAAGCAGCCTGCTGGAGAACTCAGTCAGTCTTTGTGGACTACTACCTCCGGGACATTCAGAGGCAAGCAGGAGATGTCTTTGCCCTAGGTCCAGTGGTCGCCGCTGGGGACTTGGTGGGCTAACCCCCCCTCACCATAATCCTTCAAGGCAGCAAGTGCCTTATCTTTGGGATTGTATTAGTTGGCGTTATTGGAGGAGTCATAAGTTTGCCCTCCTCTCAGGACATGCGCCTGGACGCCGGATGGGATTACAAGGAAAACTCCCGAGGGAAGTTATCCTGGTTAATTCCTTATGCACTGATCACTTTTCACTGGTTCCTACCTGGGCATGGTTCAGGACCAGTGGTGGCCACAGGGTTTTAGTGGTCTGTTGTTTAGACAGGGTGCACACTTCCTCTTATACCTGCACTGAAGGTTCAACAAGGACACCCTGCCGGAGATCAAGAGTCCTCACCGGAAGCTTGGACACAATCTCCTTGACCTCACATGTCTCTGGATCCTAAATTTAGGTGAGACTAAGCTGAGTTTTTAATGTGGACCATTCACCCTTTGTCGTATTCCATACCCGTGGCGTGACCCACCTCCTTTAATGTGGGAATCTGCTAATATAAGAAGCAGATTGTATGTGAAACAAATGACATTTTCAAACATAAAATGTATTTTTTCACTTACCTGCTTCTTATATATATAACCCGCCCATCCTCCCCGCTACTTACCATTGCTTCAAGAAAGAATGACGGTCTCAGCTGAGGGAGACAGGGTTGCCATGAGTTGGCAGAGGTCGCCAAGGGTGAAATACGACACGTAATTTAAATGTGGTAATAGACGGTTGGGTTAGATAGAGAGCATTGTTAATGCTAATATAAGAAGCAGGTAAGTGAAAAAATTTATTTTATGTTTGAAAATGTCATTTTATCAGTGTTTTCCAAAATTTTTGAAATTATAATGAAAAACTTCCTCATGAGCTACATTAGTAAACAAAAAATCTTGAATAATAGGCAATTTGGTTTTCGCCTAGGACTAAATACTTTCGCCGCTATAAATTTGTTTACCTCGGACCTATACAATGCTTTAAACAACTGTACCGAGTACAACGGGCCAACTATCATTATGGTGATTCCTTTGCGGAATCACCGGTAAATCCTCGTATTCTCGACACTCGTTAAGATACCTTGTTATGGTTAGAGTAGGTACTACTAGCGAAAGAGGATGATGGGAAAAACGCGTGACGTCACTGGAACTGAGGATATATATACCGGTCTGGGCGGAAGGTCAGTCACTAGTGTTCCGTGACCCCGCTCCAGACAGGTAAGCCTTCAGTGTTCCTAAAAGCCTTGCCACACTTGAAAAAACATTGTTATTAATATCTAACAGTAAATTGTCCTCCCGGATACAGCTGCCGAGAGGACCAGCAAAAGACTGTTTTTCGGTTGTGGTTTGACGAAGGCTGCATGTGGAGTTGCCTCTCAAACAAGGACGACGGCCAGAAGGACCCAGTGACTCTCAAACAATATTTGTGGCGTGAGTGTATTTTGGTCGTTTTCCATCAGTTCCCTCACGTATAGTTAGGTAGGATAGAATAGGAATATTTGTGTTAAGGTATATGTTTATGTTTGTGTCACTAAGGGTGGATAAGCATTTGTAAGAGCACCACCACGGATATAGCGAGTACTTTATTTATTTATTCATCATTAAAGTTGTCCATTATTTTACTATACTCGTTTTCTGTTCGTATCTCAACCTCGGTGGTGGAGGGCCAAGTGGTAGTAGTAGCAATAGTGTCGATACCCAAGTGGTGTCGTGGTGGCAGCATAGAAAGTAGATAGAAAGTAGTAGATAAGAAGGGTAGAGTTAATACCGAAACGGTACAGTGATGACAGCAGTGTCAATTTAAGTAACATTTACCTACGGTACAGTGGCAGTAACACTGACCTTCGGTACAGTGGTGGCAGCCGTGGGATGAAAGTAAGATTACAGTAATAAGTGTGATGTGCAGCATTAAGAATTATCATTACCTAAGATGACCCACATCAAACAGTATTTAACAGGTCAAGTGCACAACCACACTCACTTGATCACAATGTCACCACTGCATTCACTGATCTATTTACTTATTTGAATCTTATATTTATTATGATAGGCTTCAATTTTGTGATTATTATTGCCTTTAAGTATATTTCTAATATGGTAAAATGCAATAATTGCAAGAGCAATATTAAACATAGTGTATCCAACTTTATAGCAGGCTTACAGTATATCACCCTTGACGGAGTGTAGCCAAGACAAGGCGTTTAGGGCTCAGGGAGACATTACTAACACCTGCCCCTCTGCACCTTGTCTTTACATTGGAGACAATATAGAGGAGGGGCTTCCCAAACCCATCACTCCATCCTTTTGGGTTGCTTTTTACAATCAACATAGAATTCTTGCAACCACCACCAATCATGGAGTTGTGAGCATAAGGCAGTAGCCTAACAGGGCTCGGCTTACACATTCATGTAAGCTCATGCAGTTTGATACTCAATGTGGAGACTCTTCAGTGGTGGTCATACCCTGGGGTATACCCTGGGGTATGGGGGAAGTTTTTAGGAACGAGCATCAGATATAAATAGATATATAAATAGGGAAAGTACTGAGGACAACAAGGCAATACTCAGGGGTTTGTGTGGCCATGCCTCTCACAAGACACTGAACTGCATAACAACTCTGTATGAGCTGTGGTCTGACAATGAGGTGAATGCGTGCAACAAACAACTAGTAAACAAATGTTTCAGTGTGTCCAGTGTAGTTAACCTGAGACAAGGTTCATGTCTACTGGAACATGTTCACCTTTACAAACACTACAAACACATGAATCATTAAGGACTTGCACTTCAAATCTGCATAAAAGTTGGCTGAAATTGTAAGGTTTTTTGTAAGTTTGACTCGGTTGCCATCATTATTTGTTCCATTACTTGGGTTGCAATAAGTTTTGTTCATCAGTGGTGGGCGGGTCAGTAAATTTTGCCAGTCCGTCATTTTTCATTCGCCAGCGGCCGGCCCGCCAGTCCATCATTATTTCAGGCCGCCCCAGTCCGTCAGTCGTCAGTCCATCACTCCGTCATCGATATTTTAACCGCGCTTCCGTTATCGCTAAATTACAGTTCGTCACCGCTATTTTAGGGCCGTCAGTAAAAAAACTACAAGGGTAATAGAAGCGGTGAAAAACAATTTAAACAATGTTACTTCACTTGATCAAACGCAGGTTGGAATACTAAAACTCCGTCCACACTACAGAAATTTCTTTTGTAACAAGTTGAAGCTTTTGAAACTTTTTCTGTAAAGCCCACGGAATTCACCAAGTTTACTCCACTCCATACCATCCTCAAGGAAACTCCATCACCGAACGTTTACATAGAACCCTTAAGTCCGTGTTAGCGTGCTATATCACCCAGTGCCAACAAATACTCAACGCGGCGGTACACGAGACCACAGGAGAACAACCACACTACTTAATGTTCAATCGCCACGCTCCGAGATTTATAGGGATAACTCTACCACAGGTGGACGATGAGATAGACATTGGTGTCGCCCTGGAGGTAGTGAAGCAAACATCCCGTCACAACAGCCGGAAGTGGTTGGCGCGAGCTAATCTCGGTAGAAAAGAACAAACAGTAAGTGTGGGTGATCTAGTGTGGGTAAAGAAAGAACAAATTAGCTCTTCCATCGAACGCAAACTAGGAATAAAGTGGATTGGCCCCTATAAAGTGAAGGAAGTGAAGCAGGGAGGAGTGTCATACGAGTTGGAAAACACTTTCAGTGGCGACACAATCCTCCGGGCACCAGACAAATTAAAACGTTTTGTAGGGGAGGAGGGGTATATAATCGACATGAGCGAGATCGTGTTGCCTTCCGAAGATGGTGAGGATGATATGGAAGAGCCACGCACAGCCCAACAACGGAGGCCTGTGAGAAGATACGTAGAGGAGTGCTGAGGAGAGAGATTAATAAACAGACCCCTGAGTGTTTTAAGGAAAGGTTACTGCCTCTAAAACTCTTTTGCAGCTAAGGAGATGCCGAGCTGAAACACTGGTCCCGCAGCTGAAGCAGTGATCACCGCAATCCTGGGGGCTCTGGACTCTGCCCCAGGGAAAGGACCTGGATGTTACCCCCCCAAGGACGAAGGCTTGGTGAAGCCCCGCTGAGGATCACCACCCTGCTCAGTTTGCCAGGACTGGTGGGAGTTGGCTTCACCTATTCCGACCAGGAGGTCGAGTCACGTCTGACTCGGAAGTCTTGCATAGAGACAAGAAGAAAGAAGAAGAAGAAGAAGAAGACCGGTCCCGACTTATGTTGATAATATATAAACTCATGATCTTACGAGTGTGAGAATACGAGGATTTATTTTTTTTAAAGAGGAAAGCCGTGTACCGAGTACAACGGGCCAACTATCATTACGGTGATTCCTTTGCGGAATCACCGGTAAATCCTCGTATTCTCGACACTCGTTAAGATACCTTGTTATGGTTAGAGTAGGTACTACTAGCGAAAGAGGATGATGGGAAAAACGCGTGACGTCACTGGAACTGAGTATATATACCGGTCTGGGCGGAAGGTCAGTCACTAGTGTTCCGTGACCCCGCTCCAGACAGGTAAGCCTTCAGTGTTCCTAAAAGCCTTGCCACACTTGAAAAAACATTGTTATTAATATCTAACAGTAAATTGTCCTCCCGGATACAGCTGCCGAGAGGACCAGCAAAAGACTGTTTTTCGGTTGTGGTTTGACGAAGGCTGCATGTGGAGTTGCCTCTCAAACAAGGACGACGGCTAGAAGGACCCAGTGACTCTCAAACAATATTTGTGGCGTGAGAGTATTTTGGTCGTTTTCCATCAGTTCCCTCACGTATAGTTAGGTAGGATAGAATAGGAATATTTGTGTTAAGGTATATGTTTATGTTTGTGTCACTAAGGGTGGATAAGCATTTGTAAGAGCACCACCACGGATATAGCGAGTACTTTATTTATTTATTCATCATTAAAGTTGTCCATTATTTTACTATACTCGTTTTCTGTTCGTATCTCAACCTCGGTGGTGGAGGGCCAAGTGGTAGTAGTAGCAATAGTGTCGATACCCAAGTGGTGTTGTGGTGGCAGCATAGAAAGTAGATAGAAAGTAGTAGATAAGAAGGGTAGAGTTAATACCGAAACGGTACAGTGATGACAGCAGTGTCAATTTAAGTAACATTTACCTACGGTACAGTGGCAGTAACACTGACCCTCGGTACACAACCATAAGTCTATTTTATCCATCTTTATTGATTTTAGCAAAGCCTTTGACACAGTTGACCCAAACATTCTCGTAGACAAATTATAACACCATGGTATTCGCGGTTGTGTACAAAAATGGTTCAAATCATATTTAACCGGCCGATCTCAATTTACATCATATAATAACTCTAAGTCTATCACCAAACCTATATATCTTGGTGTGCCACAAGGTAGCATTTTAGGTCCTATTCTTTTTCTATTATATATTAATGATATCTGCAATGCCTCTACTGCTCTAAACACAATACAGTTTGCTGATGACTCCACCTTGTACTTAATTGGTGATAATCCCACTGACCTCATCCACAGAGCCAAACGAGAATTATCTGCATTTGTTGAATGGTGTCTTGCAAATCGCCTAACAATTAACACAGCTAAAACTTATTTTATGCTATTTACAAACACTACCACCAAATACCAACCCTTACCCAGACTTACCATATTGGATAAAGATATTACTCAAGTTTCTAATACAAAATTTCTCGGAATTACATTTGACAATAATCTTACCTTTAAACACCACATATCAAACCTTTGCCTTAAATTACCTATCTCGGTCAGTTGCTCTATTATTGAAAATCAAAAATCTTGTAACAGTGGAAATTATGAAAATTATGTATTACGCCCACATATTTCCACACTTAACTTACTGTAATCCTATTTGGTCCACTACTTACCCATGCCATCTACATAACCTATACATTCTACATAAAAAAATAATTAGAATCGTGACAAATAGTGATTTCCTCCAACACACACCTTCAATCTTTATATCCATGAATATCCTTCAACTCTCTGACTTATCAAACTTCTCCATTACCTCATACATGTTCAAACAGATAGCTTCCAACAGCACCAGTACTCTGACTCAAACCCATAACCACTCCACACGCAACAAACATTCTCTACAGATTCCTCAACACAGTTTAACTCTCTACCAACATTCTCTTATGTTCAAAGGTCCCAAAGTATGGAATAGCACTCCAACACATGTAAAAAAAATCAATAAGCTTAAACACTTTCAAGAGAAAACTAAAAGATCACTATTTGTCACTCTACTGACACTTATTTTTTCTAGCAAAACATTTAAATTTCTTGAACAATGCCTTTCAGTTCTATTTTTTTTTTATGTTAAACATATTTATTTCCCATTTATTGGTATTATAATGGAATTTGTTTATATCCTTTACTGTTTTTTGTTGTAAATTATTCTTAAGAACATATATGTTTAGTCAGCTTTTAAATATCATACAACACAATGTTTCCCTGCTTCAGCCATATATTTATGTTCAGATATCTTCTTTATATTTAGGTAAAATTATTGCTTTTGATTTTATTTTCCTTCCTTTCCTGTTCTTCCTATGTAATCTCTAAGTCATATATATATATATATATATATATATATATATATATATATATATATATATATATATATATATATATATATATATATATTTTTTTTTTTTTTTTTTTTTTTACTTAGTTTTAAGTTTTAGGTGCTTAGTTTTAAGTGTGCCCAAACAGCCTGAGCTTAAAACGGACAAACATAATAAAGTGTTTAAAGTGTTTAATGTAAGAGTTAACCAGTATCTTCACTCTTTCATCCCTTACACTGGTAAACTCTGGAACTCTCTTCCTTTGTCTGTTTTTCCACCTGCCTATGACTTAAACTCTTTCAAAAGAGGAGTGTCAAGACACCTCTCATACTAAATTGGACTTCCCCCATGTCTATATTTCTCCTACTGTCCTCTTTACAGGGTCTGGCGACAAGCGGAACCTTTTTTAATTTATTTTTGTTTTCCCTTAGCCAGTACCCTTTTAATGCAAAAAAACAAAAGAAACAAAACAAAAAACTTAACAACCTAACATAACTTCAAAGACGTTGTGCGAGGTAAATAATGGTGACCCACGCCAGAAACCTTCACAGATGTGTTGAGTGCACTATGTATAGTATGTAGGGAAAGAGGGAAAAAAAGAAAGAGATGGAGCAGTGGTTGTAAAGAAATACCGAAGTATTGAAGTGGGTGAAGGGTTTTTAATAAGGGGGAAGTAGTAATAGTTCTGGTAAAAATTTACATCTTCACCATAATGATGTCTGTCTCTGCACCTCATCCAACTCCCTACTTTTGGTCATAGAGAATATTTGATAGCTTCTAAATTAACCTAACCTAACCAAACCTAACCTTAACTTATATTGACAGATAACAGAACCTTGTGTAAACCAAACCAAACTTTATGATCCGAAGAGAAGATCTCACAGAAAACATTGAATAGCTCACTAACTAAGAATTTGCGACGGAAATGTAATTAAGAAAACCTTCTCAAAATGCATCAGGTAATGCAAAAATATAACCCTGAATTCTCTAGAGCATTCTGGTGAAGATGTAAAATAATACCAAAGTTCTTACGATCAGTAGTCAGGATAGAGCAAGAAATAACGGATTCAAACTAGAAAACTGTAGGTTTAGTAAAGAAATATGCAGAAATTGGTTTACAAATAGGGTGGTAGATGATTGGAATTGATTCAGTCAGCAGGTATTTAGTGCACAGACGATAAGGAGTTTTAAAAGAAGACTAGACTGCCTTATGGATAGGGATGAGAGATGGTTGTAGGTAATAGGGGAGTATTGGAGTAACAGGAACTACCTAGTGCAGGTCTCCGGGTCTTTTATAAAGGTTAAGGGTTAAGGTGCATGGGTTTCAATTCCGGTATCCATCAATGAAGATTCTCTCCAGAATGTCAGCTGGGCAAGCCCAACTCCCTACTATAGTGTCCGACCACAGCAGTTCCTTCCCAGTAAACGGCTAAAGCATCTCAAGCCCGGGCGGGGACTCGAACTGCCGACCAAGCGAATGTAAGGCCAGCGCGCTACCACTGTACTAGCCAGGAGGCTAGCTTCCTTATGTTCTTATGTTTGGCTATTCCATATGCACTATCATCGTGCACATAAGATCTCATCAATTATTCATACGACAGTTGTGTAATGTAATTCTAATCGGCTAATCCCTGCTACTCATTAAAACAAACATTACATTACACAACAGTTATGTAATGTAATTCTAATCGGCTAATCCAATTATTCATTATTCGCTGGGATTAGACGATTAGAATGATATTACAGGACTGTCCTGTGAATAGCCGATGAAAAAGTAAGTACACAATGGTCATGCGAATAGCTAATGAGAACTCATGTGAATGATGGTCGTGCATATTGAATAGCCTTATGAAATAGCAATTTGCACGATGGTTGTGTAAATAAACTTTTCTCATTTCGTGGACGATGGTCGTGTATATATCATCACCCATTAGATATGCTAATGACTGTGCCTTTGTTACAAATTACAAAAAATTTTCTACAATTCAACACAGTGTCAAATTGTCAAGGTACTGTCAGCCCCCGCCGAACACGACTGTTACGTTTCTACGTCCATCGTGCACGACAAATTTCGTGTTGGGCGAATAACAGGTTTAATAGGAAAAAATAGGTTACGTTCCCAGACCCTCATTTTTGGGGAGTTAAAAATTTTTTACTATTTTTTGGTGAATAAAATGAAGTAAACAACTTCTAATACAAAAACTATTTCTACTAACAATAAAAAAAAAAAATTTTAAACAAGAAAATAACTTTTATTAACTAAAAAACCCAAAATCTGGGGTGAATAAAAAGTGGCAGGAACTGACAGAGGCGAGACTGGGCGATTCCATTGTGTTTGGTGGGGGAGGTCTTGATCTTGATCTTGATCTTGACACCCAGGCTGCCCATGCGGGGATGAGCAGAGCTCACCAAAATGGCGCACAGCATCCGGCGGAAAATTGAAATCGTCTTATCGCGAGTCAAAGTCGTGTTCGGCAAGTCATGGGATATTTTACCTATTTGAGTAAACGCGAGTTTCGTGCACGGTGAATTCGTGTTCGACGGGGTATGATAGTATATACAAATAATTATTATCAGTATTACTGTAGATATAGTACCATTATAATGTTTATTACAAATATTAATATTAACTTAATTAATACATATATTACATAAAAGGACCTAACACTTTTTTTTTCTTTTATACCATTAACTATTGGCGCCAATAAGCATATACAGGCATAGATGGACTAGCCTCGCCTGTTATTTGGCGTAGGTTTTATAATTTTTATAGGGACGCCTCGAATGGTTAAGTTCTCTCTTGAATATGTTGAGAACGTGTGAGGCTTATTACTGCTACAGATGCATATTAACGTTGTAAGTCCCGTCTGAGGACAGTATGGCAGCAATTTGGGTAGTCTTTGGCCACTCGGCGGTGATATAAAATATTGAAATATTCTGGGTTCGAACCCGAGCTTCTAGGCTCCCATGCCCGAACGCTGACCACTGCACCACCGTCTCTCCAATTATGTTAACTCCAATGTTTGTATATAGAAAGGCTTGATTTATTTTTCATCTATTGTCCTCACCATTAAGCAAAATAATTTGAATGAAGAGAATTAGGAAATAAACGATATAGATAATCTCTAATAATAGGTTTACATAATAAATTAGCAAAATCTAAGATTAGTTTTTATATGAACAATGGTTTGCTAACTTTCCTAAGAAATTAAACCGCTCTTGTAATATCTTGTGATATTAAAACATATATTTTCCTTACAGGTTGGAGCCACGAAGCAATACTTTTGCTGCTGGTGTCATGCCAGGAAAATGGATTTGGCTTGTCCAACCAAAAAAAAAAAAAAGAGAAAAAATGAATGAATGAAATTGCTGCAGCCATGAAAGAGAAAGACTATCAAGTAACCAGTGATATGTGCAGCATCAAAATGAATAGTGTGAAAGTCAGGTGGGTTGTGTTTTAGTCATTTAAATTTCTGCCATTTTTTCTATGTTACAAAATCACCTTAGGATGATGTGCTTGACCTTCTTAAATACACTTCATTTCATAATTTCACCTTTACTTGTCATATCATATGTGTTACACACACTCACTAGCATAATGTGGTTGGTATAATTATTCCATCATGGAGAAATTTTTTTTCATCTCCATATTTTTCATTATTTTCTTACAGCAGAGAGATCCAAAAACTTTTCTCCCTTGCACAAACAAAAGTTGACATTAATGTAATATACATCATTCTCATAATAAAAACAAAATTTAGATTAAAACTTAATGCAAAAACTTTTATATTTACAGCTTTAAAAGGTTAAAAAATAACCGTAAGCTGAGTGGGCGAGAGCGTGAGGAGCAGTGGCGGTGTTTTGACCTCATGAATGATTTCATGGCAGGTGACCCTACTTTGATAAGATCTTTTTTGAATGATTCATTGAATGACGGTATGTTTTATTGCGCTTAGAAAAAAACCCCAATGTATTATTGCATCGCTTTCAATATCAAGAAAGAGGGAATGGATGAGAACGAGATTGGGGAAGCTACATTGAATAGGTTAGATGCTGTAGTTACATGAAGATAATCTTTTACAAAAATCATGGCTGATATGATAGTTTTTTGTTTTAGGTAATTTTGGCTGGTCAAGGGCAACAAAAATCATCTCTCTAAAATTCTACTACTCTGAAACATTCCTCCTGCCACCACCCCACCACCCCCACCAAAAAAAAGAAGGAGATCAAAGGATGGTTCGCTAATTAAACTATGAAAGAGAGAGGGAAAGGGATAGGTGGTAGAATGAGAGGACTAGAGTATGTTTTTGGAGATTCCTGAATACAAATGTGCATAATATGGAGGCCCTTGTACCATTGACTTCTCATTGAAAAAAACTCAAAATAAATTATTAGAAATGAGCTGCACTGATTAAATACTGTTAAAAATTGAATATCCATTTCATTGTTTTTAATAGTTTATCAACGTGTTGTTTGGTTAAACGATGTAAATTTTTTTTTTTACAGTGCCACAGCCCTTTATCTCCACCATGCCAGCGGCACGCCCTCCACAGAGGTTACAGATTAATGGGAAGAAATCAGAATGATGTAAAGTCACTAGAGGGGTTCCACAGGGATCAGTACTAGGACCATTGTTATTCATAATCTATATAAATGACTTAGAGACTGGAATAAACAGTGATATCAGTAAATTTGCCGATGACATAAAGATAGGAAGACCGGTAAAGAATATGGATGATGCTAGGATGCTGCAGGATGACTTAAATGGGCTGTATGAGTGATCAGAGAAATGGCAGATGTAGTTTAATGTTAACAAGTGCAGCATTATGAGCGTAGGTAGACTACACATTAAATGACAGTACCTTAGTAAGGTCATATAGTGTGAGGGATTTGGGAGTTCAAGTAGACAATGACTTGCGCCCCAGGGAACAGTGTATTATAGCTAGAAATAGGGCCAACAAGATACTGGGATTTATTAGTAAGTGTGTGACAAATAGGAGTTCTGAGGTCATTTTGTGGTTGTATTTAGCGCTAGTTAGATCCCACCTAGATTATGCAGCTCAATTTTGGTCCCCTTATTATAGGAAGGATATAGGCTCCTTGGAGGCAGTCCAGAGAAGAATGACCAAGATGATTCAGGGGCTGAGAAATTTACCCTACAAAGATAGGTTAAAACGTTTTAATCTCCACTCCCTAGAGAGAAGGAGGGCAAGAGGGGATATGATTGAGATTTTTAAATGGGTAAAAGGAATTAATAAGGGAAACATTGATCAGGTTTTAGAAATTAGTAGTCAAGATAGGACACGTGGAAATAGGTACAAGCTAGAAAAAGTTTGATTCAGGACAGACCTAGGTAGATATTGGTTCACTAATAGAGTGGTGACCGATTGGATTAGGCTGGGTAGACACGTAGTAAGTGCTGAGTCAATAGGTAGCTCTAAAAGACGGTTGGATCAGAGTATAGATAGGGATGACAGGTGGGATGGTTAAATATTGGATTATTCCGAGGGAGGGAGACAAGGAACTGCCTCGTGTAGGTCATAAACTGGCCTCTTGCAGTCTCCTCATTTCTTATGCTCTTATGTTCGTGAGAAGGTGGAGGATTCTGCATCATTTGTACTTTGCGGGGAAAGTTTCTTTCTCAGGTCATTGACGTTTTCAGACGAGGTTGTGCTGTCATACAAAATACAAGTTAAACGTTCTATGACTTTGAAGAAAGGCGATTCAATCGACATCTACGTGAACGAATACTGCATAGGAAAATACATGAATACATGAGAAGAACAGACACAAAAAGATCTATTGGTCTATAACTGGGATATCTGCTGGATTAAATACTACTACAAGTACACTAAGAGTTTGAGAACAGGATATAACAGAACAAGGCTCTTTCCCACCCTCTTCTCCCTCCGGCAACATGCCGGCAGGAAAAACAGATAGAAGGGAACACCACGACCTCGTAGAAAACATGGCCATGGACATTTTATAGTAAAAACTGAAAATAGAGGAGGATACTATACTATACTGTACAGAGCACGACTGTCCATCTATCATTATGGTGATTCCTTAACGAAATCACAGGTTAAATCCTCATATTCTTCACACTCGTTCAACAGTTAAACACCTTGTCATCGTTAGGGTAGGCACAATTATATGAGGGGGATGATGGGAAAACTCGTGACGTCACTGAAAGCGAGTGGTATATATACAGGTCTGGACTGGAGGTCAGTTACTAGTGTTCCTAGACTCCGCTCCAGACAGGCTTCTGACTGAGTGCCGAAGACTGCCTAGGTAATCTGGCCTGTAAGCTGTGGACGACAGGACAAGGACGGTGACACGCAAACATTATTGCCGTGAGTGTGTTTTGGCTAGTTTTCCATCAGTTCCCCTCACGTAACTTAGGTAGGATTTTAGTTAGTAATATTTTCATTTGTATCTATATGTTGAATGTTTCTTTATGTTTGTGCAGTGTAAAGTGTCGTGTGTGGTAGGATAAGTTGTTTGTAAGAGCACCACCACGGATATAGCAAGTACATTTCTTATTTTATTATTAATTAAAGTCTGTTCATTTATCGATTTGATTCTTTTTCTTTTCTCTCTCATCGGCCCCAGGGAAAGGCCCTAATAGTAGTAATATTGATAGTGGTGGTAGTGAAGACAGTGTCGATGCCCAAGTGGTGTCGTGGTGGCAGCATAGAAAGTAACATTTACCTACGGTACAGTGGTGGTAACACTGACCCTCGGTACAATGCTATACTATTATACTATACTATACTAGACTAGGGTAGACTAGACTACCACTAATGATGGTACATCCTAGATGGGCAATAACATTTATATTGTATCAATTACTGCCTTTACTCTTCTAATCTGAAATAAAGGGACACAAGGACATAAGTTTCACAGATGCTCGCATTGAATGCTCATATCAAAGGGGAACCAGTGAAGTAGACACAGACCAGAAGGACTTATATTGCAACTTTTGTTCAGGTAAAGCTGGGATTCTCGTTTACTTCGGTTCAGAAGATCTCTCCGTACCCTGACAACCAACAGCTGCAGTCTCTCACCAGTTTGAGTCACTTTATACCATGAATCCCTTAATTACCTTTTTTTTTTTTAAATTAAAGTAAACCTGTTTCTCGGAAATGTTTGTCTAATCTGGATTTGAAAATGTCTATAGTTTTAGAAGTAACTACTGATGCTAAGAGTCTATTCCAATGGTTAACAACTCTCATTGAACTATGACTTACGAGCAATTGTGCTATGTCTCTGTACTTTTAATTTCATACCGTTCCCTCTCTATTATTGTTATAACTAACACCAATATCATTCTTATTACTGCAGCTACTACTACTACTACTACTACCATGACTACTTTTGCTACTACTACTACTACTACTACTATTACTGCTACTACTACTACTACTACTACTACTACTACTTCTACTACTACTACTACTACTACTACTACTACTACTACTACTACTACTGCTACTACTACTACTACTACTACTACTATCACTACTACTACTACTTTTTTTTTTTTTTTTTCTACTATTACTACTGCTACTACATAAAGATACCTCCACCCCATGTTTATTTATGAAATAGACGAGGGCTCCACGAATTGGAGATCAGTAGCCCCAACTCTGGTCGCCACTGACTGTGTCATCCAACCATATTACTACTACTTATCTACTATTTACTTAAATACAATACTTATTTACATATCTATATAACTATGCTGTCTACACTATTATGCCACTCTCCACTACAGTGGTCTGGTAGTCCAGGCCAGCTGTATCGGTGGCTGCGGGGGCAGAGTATCGAGTACCCCTGAGACAAAGGAGGGCAGACCTGAGCAGGGAGAAAGAGAGACGGCATCTCATCCAGGCGACAACGTGACTCCTTGGCTGGTGCTTCTTTTCTGTGGTTATATCTGCTAGTCTTGAATAGAAGCACTTGGCCTTGGAGCCCATCCCGCCGGACGTGGTGAAGACCAGGAGCATGAAGCTGCCCTGATCAACATGCAGAATCCTTTCCCCATATGCCCTGATTTTCTCCTGCTCATTCCTTTGGTGGGCGGTTTCCAGGGAGAGCTCCCGGTGGCAGGCGGCCATAGGATCGAAGATTCTGATGTCCATGAAGGCTCTCTGTCCTCTGGTCCAGAATCCACGAGCACTTATGTCCACCCGGGCCTCGTTGGCGGTGTTGGCCGTCCTGTACCGCATGTGTTTACCGTCCAGGGGAAGAAGAGTTGGTTCAGTGGAGACGTCGCGACACACCTCCCTGAGCATGCTGGCCGTCACATCCTTCACCTCGTCGTGCCTGATGCACATGAATCCCCTCTTTTTACAGGTCATGGTGTGGTTAACGTCGTTCGGGGATTCACATGCACAGGTATTGGGAATTCCCTCCACTGGCCAGCCATACCTCAGAGCAACGGCATCTACAAATTCTTGTTTGTTAAGGCTGAAGCCTTTTGCTCTGATAGGCAGGCATGTTAGCCAATTGGAAGCTCCCGTTTCCTGTGCAGTGTTAATTTTCCTCACGGTATCAGCTGGCAGGATGTATTTTAGCTGTTCCAATATTTCCCTTTGTGCTCTTTGCCTGTTTCTTGTGATGTTTTTTCTTAGCTCCAAGATCGCCTTCTGGTCTGTTTCACCATGTGCGTCTTGAGCTACGATTTTTTCAGTGAGGGATCTGGTGAGGTTGATGGAGTTTAAGTTTATATTCTCTTCGTCGGCCAGTGTCTCAGGGGATGTGATCCCCATCCCGCCCAGTCTTGGTGGAAGTGTCAGCAATATCCTCTCGTCATCCCCCAGGATGCGGGATCTCAGCAGCGCTGGTAGGAAGGTGTTCCTGATGGAGTTTTCCAGCGGTCTGAGGAGAGGGCTGATGCCTGGAATGGTGCGCATGACAAAGCTCCATCGGTGTTGTAGGCCATGCGTGAATGCTGAATAGGCTGCGTGTGATTCTGTCCTGGCCATGTCAGACAGGACTTTCACCTCTTTCACCCACTCCGACACTTTCTCCCCGACATACTCCTCCTTGAACTCCGCTGTTCCAATTACTACACCCAAGTGTCGCTGTCCGTCCTTTGTCACAATGACCCCACTGCCATTGAACAGTTCCATCGCAGTGTTATAATGTTTGGATTTGACAATAAGGACGGACTTGGTGGCGTTGGGTGTGTATCCTATCGTAGGGCCATTGTCACTCACAAGGTTCCACCACTCCTTCAAGTCTGCAATTTTCCCTCCCCCTTACAGGTCATCCGCGTATGCCACTTGCTTCACATGTGTTGTTTCATACGCAATCACATCTTGAAGCACTGATAAGCCCAGAGCGTACATTGCCATGGCCACTGGGTCACCTTGTGTTGTTCCCTCCATGGATTTCAAAACCTTAACCTTAACACTACTATTGCTATTATCACTTATGTATAAATCTGAAGGATCACTGTATGTGTTCTCAACATATGTTGCAAGTGATGGACATTTCACTTGAATGTTGTGAAGCATTGTCTTTCTGTTTATAGTGTTAAATGCATTTTTGGCGTCCACTAACAGCATCGCTTCACATTCATCCTGGCCAAAAATCTTCCTCATGGCGTGGATGGCCGCTTCCCCGCCTGCCTGCTGTCCTGCACACACCTGTAGGTTCCCTGCCGCTCTTCTTACATCCTCCTTGACCACCGCCATGATGCACTTCCCTATAATCCGGCGGGAACTTCCCCAATACCGATGGGCACCCTGGCTTCTTGTCGAGGGGGATAAGGTGACAGGCAGTCAAGGCGTCAACATGTCGACAGTTGGTGGCGGCAAGTTTTCTCGCTAGTGCTGCTAGAGCGCTGCATAAGTCACCAGCGACACTGCCACAGTGAGTGCTGCTCAGCAGGCGGCGCCACCCTCTTGCATCCAAGCCTGAAGGACCCCCGCTGCCTTTTGTCTGAAAAGTTTTCTTCCAGACCATCTCTCCTGTTATCATCTCGTAGATAACGCTGTTTGACATTTGAAGGCATCCCTGTAGTCTTAGTTCTTCTAAGTCGCTGGGTGGAGGATGTTTGTCCTTCAGCAGGTTGATGGTTTCCCTGGTGAGTGACAACACACCGCCGCTCTGATCTTCATCGAGTGCCCGGAGTGCGGATGAAACATTGCCTTGTCTCATCCTATCTACAAAGCCGCGAGCCTTATCTTTATTTCGATGTTTTGTAAGATGTCATGGTAACTTTTTCTGTATGGCTCTCGATTCCTCCAGGAGCTCATCCAGTTTATTATTAATCCAAAGGTCAACTCTTCTTGTGAGTGCCTTCACATTGTCGCTTGTCTTTGCCTTTTCGTGTGTCTTCTGAAAGAAAACTTTAGGAAGAAGGAAGAAGACTTTTAACGCAAGTGGTGCAAAGGGCGTGTCTTGGATGTATGTGTTAAGAAGGCTGACCATTTCTTTGACTAGTTTGGCCGTGGCTGCACATTTTGGTGGCTCATAAAGATTATTGGCTGACCACCCAACTATCTCAAGATAGGTGTTATTCACCCATCTTGCTGTTTCTTCCTCCATACTGCCGTCGCCACGAGGAGTGTTCCTTAATTCCAGCAAGCCTCGAGCGAAAGCATCGTTGTCCAGGTCGCCATTCTGCGTAGTGGTCAGGAGCAACTTCTTGACGACTTTAACGGCAGCCTCTGCGTGACCGTTAGATTGAGGGTAATGAGGCGAGGAGATCCGATGTTCCACCCCCCACCGCGTCAAGAAGCTGCGTATTCTCGAGGAGGTGAACTGGGGACCACCATCCGTCCTGAGCACAGTAGGCACGCCAGTGTCTGCAAAGAGCTTGCGTAAAAAAGAGACAAGCTGAGATGAGGAAGCCGGTGTCGTGCAACTAAATACATACGGCCAACCTGACAGTCTATCTGCATACACCAGAAATGTTCGTCCGGCCACGTGGAAGTAGTCGGCGGAGACTGATTCGAAGACACGAGTGGGTGGGGCGTCGTCTGAATGTAAGGGTTCCCTCGGCAGGCCTGATAGTAATGGACGGCAAGCTGAACAGGAAGTAACTATGTTCTCGATGTCGTTGTCGATTCCCGGCCAGTATACACACTGCCGAGCGCGCCGTTTCGTCCTTTCCATACCTTGGTGGCTGTCGTGCAGACGTTCCAAGGTTTCACGCCTCAGACTGCGCGGAATAAGGAGTCTGGGTCCGTAGACTATGACGTCGTCCACCACAGCCAACATGTCACGAATCCTCCAATACGGGCGAGTCTCTGGCTCTAAACAATGTGCATGGTCTGGAAACCCGGTCAGGATTACATTACGTAAAGCCAAATACTCAGGATCATTTCTGGCTGCGGCACGTATCCTTGTGAGTGTAGCATCCTGAAGAGGAGAAATTCTCGTGCCTGTTTCGTCGACGGCACTTAAGCTTGCTACAACAGCAATACGAAGAGGATCCTCATCACCGTCCTCCTCAGCTGGGCCGTGGAGTGGTGACCTGGACAGAGCATCGGCAATGCTGTGAGCAGTACCTCGTTGCCAGACGCATGTAAAGTTAAAGGCGACCAACTTCTGACGCATGCGTTGGAGGCGAATATTTTCTATTTCCCCGATGTACTTGTGGTTGAGGATGGGCAGCAAAGGACGGTGATCGGTGACTATTTCAAAGTGTGGTAATCCTTGCAGGTAAGTAGTACACTTTTTAGCAGCCCATACAAGTGCCGCCATTTCCAGTTCTATCACGGCATAGCGGCTCTCTGCGTCAGAAAGGAATCTCGAGCCGCATTGAACGAGCTTCCAGGTTTCACCGTGTCATTGACGTAAGATGAATCCAAATCCTCCTATGCGGGAAGCATCGGTCTCCAGCTTGGTAGGTAATGATGCATCGAAGTGAGCGAGGATGGGTGGTGAAGCTAACGATGACTTAACACTTTTGAAGGCTTCGCCATGATGCGCTGACCAGCACCATTCATTGCGTGGGCGTAGAAGGTCGCGAAGCGGTGTAGCAGCAGCAGCGATGTGGGGAGAGAAACTTCCTAGTTGATTCACGAGCCCCATAAATGAACGAAGATCAGTAATATTTTGAGGTATTGGGAAATCTGCAATGGCTGCCACTTTCCTCCTATCCGCGCTGTATCCCTCTTGTGATATACTGTATCCGCAGAATTCCACGCTGTACTCTGCGAAAGAAAATTTCTTTGCGTTTAACGTTATGCCAAACTTGTCACACCGTTCAAGGATAGATGTGACGTGAGAGAGATGCTGGCGATAAGTGAAATCGTACACCAACACATCATCCACAATCTTCACCGTTTGCGTCGCGTCACCTAACGCTAGGTCGCCCCGTCTGTTGTACTCATCCCCAGATGACACCAATCCCATTGGAGCGCGCTTGAACTTGTATCTTCCCCATGGTGTAATGAAACAGGTAAGATCTTGGTCCTCCTCCGCAATGGGTATTTGGAAGTAGCCCATTATAGCGTCCATAGTTGTGAACCACTTGGCTCCTTGTTCCATTGAGGCTATAGCATCATTAGGTGAACGAAGGGGATAAGTGGGCCGCATCACGCATCGGTTCAGACGAGTGAGGTCCACACACAACCGAACACCCGAGTTCTTTTTCGGTACTGGTACCATAGGGTGGCACCACTGTGTTGGATGGTCAACCTTGACGATGACGTCCTTCTCGAGCAACTCGTCGAGTTGAGCTTTGATTTCATCTCTCCAACTATAAGGAATTGGGCGAGACGCAGTTACCGCGGAAGGCTGAGCACCGTCTACCAACTGTATACGCATAGCGCCTCCCACCATCTCCCGAAGAATAGTTGAGGTATTGAACACTCTGGGGAATGCAGCAATGAGCGCTGAAGAATGCGAGGCTCGTTCCGCTGGCGTGGGGTCGCGGTTGTGCGGCCATCTGGGTAAGGCCACAGGCGTAGAATTAACTTGTCCATCCTTCACATTTCGAATCTGAGCAGGAAAATAGTCTGGTAGAATGCCCAAAGAAACAGAGTCGAACCAACTCAACAGTGCACCCTTCACCTCTTTTAACACAGACACTGTCACATCTGCTTTCCTGTCACCCAATTCAAGACATGCAGGAAAGGTACCGAGGCAGGTTAAGGGTTGTTGACCCGCCGCGTACAGACCTGAACTAGCAGGAGGGTGTAAGTGTCGTTGCTGAATGCCAAGGGTACCGGCGACATTCGGTCCCATGACCGTTGCTTCGGCACCCGAGTCAGGGGTCCACTGAATCGAGGCACTTCCACCGGGGTGAATGGTTCGCACACTGATTCGAGGCGTCGGGCGAGAACGAATACCATTCTCATACACGTCAGCAATGAGACGATGAACTTGCGCCTTATCTACTTTCATGTTACCTTGTACCTTCCGCTTTGTCGACCTGCACACCTTGCTGAAATGACCTATTTTGCCACATACGTAACACTTTTGTCCTCTTGCTCGGCATTGCTTCCTGTCTGCGTGCCCCTTTTCACCACAATACGCACAGTGCTCAGGTTTGACCGAGTCAGTCCGTTGTTTGTTGCCTTGGTTCTTTCGGTACTGCGACACTTTCTGCACAGTTGCAGGGCCACTCCCTCGCAAATCAGCACTATCAGCATGAGCAGTTTCTGATGCCCTGCAAATGCGTACAGCTGTCACCAGATCAAGGTCACGCTCTTGAAGCATTTGTTTCAGTGCCTCCTCATCACGAGTTCCAACAACCACTTTGTCACGCAATCTGTTGTCCAAACAATTTGCGCAAAAATCACAGAATGCCGCTATTTCTTTAACTGCACAAAGAAAATCGTCAAATCGTTCACCTGGTTGTTGCACTCGAGAATAGAAATCTCTTCGGTCCACCATTACGTTTCTCTGGCGCCGCAGATAAGTCTCCATGGCAGCGAGTGTTTCTTGCAAGTTTGCTTGGTCGTCTAGATCAAGGCCGTAGCGTAATGTCCTCGTCCAATCGTCGTCGAGCAGAGACACCAAAGCTATCGTCTGGTCTGCCCGAGGGAGAGACGAGACACCAGTGAGCTTCACGAATCCTTCGAATTTTTGCCGCCACACACTGAATTCCTTCAATGATGCAGATGACGACAAGTGTGGAGCAGGGGTGGCACTGGGCGGTAAGTGTGGCTGTCGTGGGGTGTGAGGGACGTTGGTATTAGGGAGTGACGTATCAGGGACGGCACCACCATCGGTGGGGCGTCGTGAGCTCACCAATTCCTGTAGTATAGCAGACATCCACTCGTCCCTTTTCCTTCCATCCTCGACCTGGCTGGTGAGGATAGTAGACAGCGTTTCCAGGCGTTGCTCCATGGTTGTGTTTCCTTAATCCTACTCACTGCGCCATGTTCTATTGTGAGGTTCAGACAGGACGAAGGAAACAACTTAACTGTATGGTGCGGTGCCGTTTACTAACACAAAAGCTTTCCTTAACCCCCGACATAGATTCCCTCTAGTTAACTTTGAATATGTACCACTAGAGGGCTGTAACAATTTACTTCTATTAAACAGTCGTTAATTACCAACAACCAATCTTAATCTAATAACCCAACACATACCGAGTTCCTCCTCTCATTTTGCTCCACATCAAGGTTCAGCTGGGGCACGTCATGTTGTGGTGGCGGTGGAGCACGCGGTGATGATGACGGTGATGGTGGTGGCGGGCTGTCCGGCACTCCTGTGTTCCTCTGTCTTCCATCCTGTTGATCTTGATCTTCATTCTGGGGCTGCTGGCTGTCACCTAATTCCTCATCTTCCCCCTCCCCGCCCTGGTCTCGTCCCAGGGGGTTTTGACACTCATCACCCTTCCTACAGTTGACACACTTTCTGTTTTGCCTAGCACATTTACAGTGTATACATTTGTGATCGTGTTTCGCACACTGACAACATGTTCTTGGCGCTTGTGAACCAGACATTTTATACTAAGCATTATTCTATATCCATAGGGAGAGAGAGAGAGAGAGAGAGAGAGAGAGAGAGAGAGAGAGAGAGAGAGGGAGAGAGGGAGAGAGGGAGGGAGGGAGGGAGGGAGGGAGGGAGGGAGGGAGGGAGAGAGAGAGAGAGAGAGAGAGAGAGAGAGAGAGAGAGAGAGAGAGAGAGAGAGAGAGAGAGAGAGAGAGAGAGAGAGAGAGAGAGAGAGGGAGGGAGAAAGGGAGGGGGGGAGGGCTGGGAGGGAGGGAGGGAGGGAGGGAGGGAGGAGGAGGGAGGGAGGGAGGAGAGAGAGAGAGAGAGAGAGAGAGAGAGAGAGAGAGAGAGAGAGAGAGAGAGAGAGAGAGAGAGAGAGAGAGAGAGAGAGAGCCAGAGCGAGAGAGAGAGAGAGAGAGAGAGAGAGAGAGAGAGAGAGAGAGAGAGAGAGAGAGAGAGAGAGAGAGAGAGAGAGAGAGAGAGAGAGAGAGACAGGGGTGGTGAAATGATAATGAGGGAGAAGGAGGGAGGGATAGAGACAAAGAAA
>JAXIVD010001707.1:40000-55000 GCA_036785275.1 Cancer borealis
TCTATATAACTATGTTGTCTACACTCTTATGTCACTCTCCACTACAGTGGTCTGGTAGTCCAGGCCAGCTGTATCGGTGGCTGTGGGGGCAGAGTATCGAGTACCCCTGAGACAAAGGAGGGCAGACCTGAGCAGGGAGAAAGAGACACGGCATCTCATCCAGGCGACAACGTGGCTCCTTGGCTGGTGCTTCTTTTCTGCGGTTATATCTGCTAGTCTTGAATAGAAGCACTTGGCCTTGGAGCCCATCCCGCCGGACGTGGTGAAGACCAAGGGCGTGAAGCTGCCCTGATCAACATGCAGAATCCTTTCCCCATACGCCCTGATTTTCTCCTGCTCATTCCTCTGGTGGGCAGTTTCCAGGGAGAGCTCTCGGTGGCAGGCGGCCATAGGATCGAAGATTCTGATGTCCATGAAGGCTCTCTGTCCTCTGGTCCAGAATCCACGAGCACTTATGTCCACCCGGGCCTCGTTGGCGGTGTTGGCCGTCCTGTACCGCATGTGTTCACCGTCCAGGGGAAGAAGAGTTGGTTCAGTGGAGACGTCGCGGCACACCTCCCTGAGCATGCTGGCCGTCACATCCCTCACCTCGTCGTGCCTGATGCACACGAATCCCCCCTTTTTACAGGTCATGGTGTGGTTGACATTGTTCGGGGATCCACATGCACAGGTGTTGGGAATTCCCTCCACTGGCCAGCCATACCTCAGAGCAATGGCATCTACAAATTCTTGTTTGTTAAGGCTGAAGCCTTTTGCTCTGATAGGCAGGCATGTTAGCCAGTTGGAAGCTCCCGTTTCCTGTGCAGTGTGAATTTTCCTCACGGTATCCGCTGGCAGGATGTATTTTAGCTGTTCCAACATTTCCCCTTGTGCTCTTTGCCTGTTTCTTGAGATGTTTTTTCTTAGCTCCAAGATCGCATTTTGGTCTGTTTCACCATGTGCGTCTTGAGCTACGATTTTTTCAGTGAGGGATCTGGTGAGGTTGATGGAGTTTAAATTCTCTTCATCGGCCAGTGTCTCAGGGGATGTGATCCCAATCCCACCCAGTCTTGGTGGAAGTGTCAGCAATGTCCTCTCGTCCTCCCCCAGGACGCGGGATCTCATCAGCGCTGGTAGAAAGGTGTTCCTGATGGAGTTTTCCAGGGGTCTGAGGAGAGGGCTGATGCCTGGGATGGTGCGCATGACAAAGCTCCATCGGTGTTGTAGGCCATGCGTGAATGCTGAGTAGGCTGCGTGTGGTTCTGTCCTGGCCATGTCAGACAGGACTTCCACCTCTTTCACCCACTCCGACACTTTCTCCCCAACATACTTCTCCTTGAACTCCGCTGTTCCAATTACTGCACCCAAATGTCGCTGTCCGTCCTTTGTCACAATGACCCCACTGCCATTGAACTGTTCCATCGCAGTGTTATAATGTTCGGGTTTAACAATAAGGACGGACTTGATGGCGTTGGGTGTGTATCCTATCGTAGGGCCACTGTCATTTACAAGGTTCCACCACCCCTTCAAGTCTGCAATTTTCCCTGCCCCTGACAGGTCATCTGCATATGCCACTTGCTTCACATGTGTTTTTTCATACGCAATCACATCTTGAAGCACTGATAAGCCCAGAGCATACATTGCCATGGCCACTGGGTCACCTTGTGTTGTTCCCTCCATGGATTTCAAAACCTTAACCTTAACACTACTATTGCTATTATCACTTATGTACAAATCTGAAGGATCACTGTATGTGTTCTCAACATATGTCGCAAGTGATGGACATTTCGCTCGAATGTTGTGAAGCATTGTCTTTCTGTTAATAGTGTTAAATGCATTTTTGGCGTCCACTAACAGCATCGCTTCACATTCATCCTGGCCAAAAATCTTCCTCATGGCGTGGATGGCCGCTTCCCCGCCTGCCTGCTGTCCTGCACACAACTGTAGATTCCCTGCCGCTCTTCTTACATCCTCCTTCACCACCACCATGATGCACTTCCCTATAATTCGACGGAGAACTTCCCCAATACCGATGGGTCTGCACCCTGACTTCTTGTCAAGGGGGATAAGGCGGCAGGCAGTCAAGGCGTCAACATGTCGACAGTTGGTGGCGGCAAGTTTTCTCGCTAGTGCTGCTAGGACGCTGCACAAGTCACCAGCAACACTGCCACAGTGAGTGCTGCTCAGCAGGCGGCGCCATCCTCTTGCATCCAAGCCTGAAGGACCCCCGCTGCCTTTTGTCTGAAGAGCTTTTTTCCAGACCATCTCTCCTGTTATCATCTCGTAGATAACGCTGTTTGACATTGGAAGGCATTCCTGTAATCTTAGTCCTTCAAAGTCGCTGGGTGGAGGATGTTTGTCCTTCAGCAGATTGATGGTTTCCCTGGTGAGTGGCAACACACCGCCGCTCTGGTCTTCATCGAGTGCCCGGAGTGCGGATGAAACATTGCCTTGTCGCATCCTATCCGCAAAGCCGCGAGCCTTATCTTCATTTAGATGGTTTGAAGGATGTCTTGGTAGCCTTTTCTGTATGGCTCTCGATTCCTCCAGGAGCTCATTCAGTTTATCATTAACCCAAAGGTCAACTCTTCTTGTGAGTGCCTTCACATTGTCGCTGGTCTTTGCCTTTTGGTGTGTCTTCTGAAAGAAGACTTTAGGAAGAAGAAAAAAGACTTTTAGCGCAAATGGTGCAAAGGGGGTGTCTTGGATGTATGTGTTGAGGAGGCTGACCATTTCTTTGACTAGTTTGGCCGTGGCTGCACATTTTGGCGGCTCAAAAAGATTATTGGCAGACCACCCAACTATCTCAAGATAGGTGTTATTCACCCATCTTGCTGTTTCTTCCTCCGTTCGCCCTTTCCATACCGAATTCCTCCTCTCATTTTGCTCCACACCAAGGTTCAGCTGGGGCACATCATGTCGTGGCGGCGGTGGAGCACGCGGTGATGATGATGGTGATGGTGGTGGCGGGCTGTCCGTCACTCTTGTGTTCCTCTGTCTTCCATCCTGTTGATCTTGATCTTCATCCTGGGGCTGCTGGCTGTCACCTAGTTCCTCATCTTCCCTCTCCCCGCCCTGGTCTCGTCCCAGGGGGTTTTGACACTCATTACCCTTCCTGCAGTTGATACATTTTCTGTTTTTCTTCGCACATTTACAGTTTATACATTTGTGATCGTGTTTCGCACACTGACAACATGTTCTTGGAGCTTGTGAACCAGACATTTTATACTAAGCATTATTCTATATCCATAGAGAGAGAGAGAGAGAGAGAGAGAGAGAGAGAGAGAGAGAGAGAGAGAGAGAGAGAGAGAGAGAGAGAGAGAGAGAGAGAGAGAGAGAGAGAGAGAGAGAGAGAGAGAGAGAGAGAGAGAGAGAGAGAGAGAGAGAGAGACAGAGGTGGTGGAATGATAATGAGGGGGAAGGAGGGAGGGATAGAGACAGAGAAAAGGATAAGGAAGGAGGGGACGGAGAAGGAGGGAGGGATAGAGATATAGAAAAGGATAAGGAAGGAGGGGAAGGAGAAGGAGGGAAAATCAGGGAGAGTGAGTGAGGGATGCAGGGAGAGAGTGTGAGGGATGCAGGGAGAGGGAGTGAGGGAAGCAGGGAGAGGGAGTGAGGGAAGCAGGGAGAGGGAGTGAGGGAAGCAGGGAGAGGGAGTGAGGGAAGCAGGGAGAGGGAGTGAGGGAAGCAGGGAGAGGGAGTGAGGGAAAATCAGGGAGAGTGAGTGAGGGATGCAGGGAGAGAGTGTGAGGGATGCAGGGAGAGGGAGTGAGGGAAGCAGGGAGAGGGAGTGAGGGAAGCAGGGAGAGGGAGTGAGGGAAGCAGGGAGAGGAAGTGAGGGAAGCAGGGAGAGGGAGTGAGGGAAGCAGGGAGAGGGAGTGAGGGAAAATCAGGGAGAGTGAGTGAGGGATGCAGGGAGAGAGTGTGAGGGATGCAGGGAGAGGGAGTGAGGGAAGCAGGGAGAGGGAGTGAGGGAAGCAGGGAGAGGGAGTGAGGGAAGCAGGGAGAGGGAGTGAGGGAAGCAGGGAGAGGGAGTGAGGGAAGCAGGGAGAGGGAGTGAGGGAAGCAGGGAGAGGGAGTGAGGGAAGCAGGGAGAGGGAGTGAGGGAAGCAGGGAGAGGGAGTGAGGGAAGCAGGGAGAGGGAGTGAGGGAAGCAGGGAGAGGGAGTGAGGGATGCAGGGAGAGGGAGTGAGGGAAGCAGGGAGAGGGAGTGAGGGATGCAGGGAGAGGGAGTGAGGGAAGCAGGGAGAGGGAGTGAGGGAAGCAGGGAGAGGGAGTGATGGATGCAGGGAGAGGGAGTGAGGGATGCAGGGAGAGGGAGTGAGGGAAGCAGGGAGAGGGAGTGAGGGAAGCAGGGAGAGGGAGTGAGGATGCAGGGAGAGGGAGTGAGGGATGCAGGGAGAGGGAGTGAGGGATGCAGGGAGAGGGAGTGAGGGAAGCAGGGAGAGGGAGTGAGGGAAGCAGGGAGAGGGAGTGAGGGAAGCAGGGAGAGAGAGAGAGAGAGAGAGAGAGAGAGAGAGAGAGAGAGAGAGAGAGAGAGAGAGAGAGAGAGAGAGAGAGAGAGAGAGAGAGAGAGAGAGAGAGAGAGGAGAGAGAGATATGAGAGGCGGGCGACAGGGAGAAGGAGGTGGGGAAAGGAATAGGGGGGAGAGAAGAGGAGAAGGGGTGGGGGGAAGACAGAAGGAGGAAGGGGAAGGAAGAAGGGGGGAGGGGAAGGGAAGGGAAGAGAGGCAGAGAGAGAGAGAGAGAGAGAGAGAGAGAGAGAGAGAGAGAGAGAGAGAGAGAGAGAGAGAGAGAGAGAGAGAGAGAGAGAGAGAGAGAGAGAGAGAGAGAGAGAGAGAGAGAGAGAGAGAGAGAGAGAGAGAGAGAGAGAGAGAGAGAGAGAGAGAGAGAGAGAGAGAGAGAGAGAGAGAGAGAGAGAGAGAGAGAGAGAGAGAGCAATTGTAATAATTAAAATAAAACATGTAAACTAATACTAAAGACTGCAGTAATAATATCATACAATTATAATAACACCCACAATGACAAGAACAAATTACATCAATGATAATAATAATAGTATTACAGTTCGTCTTGTAGTAGCAGTAATAGCAGCAATAGCAATAGTAACAGTAATAATAGTAATATGTTATTCAATGTACCAATAACAAATAGCTACACGTGACCAGTAATATAATTAAATCAAGCTATTATTACTACTTTTACCATTAGTAGGCGCTCACGTGATGTGGATGGCTCCGTTCACTATTATCCACTTAACATATCAATTACGAGTCTAGCTGAGACATATAGATGTCCACCTAAACTATAGTGAGAGTGTGCAAAGAGTTTGAATATTAACTATACTTCCACCGTTGTTGTGTGCGAAAGGTGAACCGGTGTGGGAGGGGGGGGGGGAGGAGGGCTGGGTTGGTCGGTTGGCCTTCCTTGGGTGGCTTAGCACCTGATAAGGATGGGTGACCCAAGTTGACCCTGTTTTCAACGGTCGCACAGCTTCGCTCTCACAATCACAATTCTCTATACAACAAATTAACACTTTACAACGAAACCTTTGCTTGTATTAACACAATTCGTATACCATTGCACACTCCTCAACTTCACTGTTCACTGTGTCACATTTCACAGAAATCCACCCCGTTTATCCCCGAAAAAATGCTACCTATACCCGGAGAAACCCACACACACGTCTCACCCCTACCGTCTCACTACTACTACTACTACTACTACTACTTCTACTACTACTACTACCACTACTACTACTATTGCTTCTACTACTACTACTACTACTACTACTACTACTACTACTACTACTACTACTACTACTACTACTACTACTACTACTACTGACTACTACCACCACCACAGCACTGTCAACACCTTGGTGTGGGAGCTCCTGATATATTCACTTTCCATAGACATATACAATAATTTCCAGCATAATGGATATAACAGGGCTGTACAGATAGCTCTATAGAACACAGTGATGTGGTGAAGACCCAGTTGTGGAATATATAAAGCACATAAAGTGACCAAGTATTTGGAATCCTGGCAAGAAGTGTTGTTGGAAGTGGCCAACATGGTGGACAGTGAAATCATCATAAACAGTATTCTGTATTTCGTATCGTCTGGAAAGAATGATTATTCGTATGACACACTTTTTGATATTATTAACTCTTTTTATTGCTACGAAGAGATAAAAAAAAGCAAAGAAGTATTATGCTCCATATTGAACGAAGACTAATGTTGGCGGAGAGATCCAGAAAAAAAGCGAAAAGAAGTGAAAGTTCTTATGGAGCTTCATGAGCGAGTCTCAAATGAAAATAAAGCAGTGCGGTTCGTTACTGATTCACATAAACGGATGCCACCGATTGGATTAGAAAAATTTGGGCCATTCTTATCAAACTTTTCTGAGGACATTAATGTTATCAAAGAATTTTTTCCAAAAGTTTTAGATATGAAAACAGAAGTGATCAACTCTGCTGACACCATCCGGCAACTCAGAGTCGATGTTGTAGATTTAAAAAAAAATTCATGAAGGCTGTGACTGGTCTAGATGAAGCAGCAAAAGACATCATAGTGAATGAAAGCTTTGTTCCGGACCTTGTAACTCTTCGAAATGAACCTGAAATAGTGGAATCTTCTAATACTGGCAATGAAACTCAGGTGCTGCCGCTCCAGTTTTGGATGATGTTTCGGATGTTGCCTTGGTTGCCGCTGGTATTCGAATCACCACTGATCTGACTATTAGTGTGAATGAAGCGCAAGGCGTTGCTGTTCCTGCTCGGAATGATGTTTCGGATGCTGCCGTGGTAGCCGGTATTCGAAACACCACTGTTTCGACTACTGGTGTAAATGAAGTGCAAGGTGCTGCCGCTCCTGCTCAGGAGGGTGGTCCGGATACTGTTCCGAAACGGAGACTGCTTGGAAGCAGTATTGTTCGTGACGGGATGAGGCATGAAAATTTTCCCGTTAACAACCAGAGATGCTTGAAAAAGAACGTAAATGAAGCTAGTGAAAAGAGTGATTATATTTCTAGGAACAACAACCCTAATATCTTAGCTGGAGACGTACAACATAAGAATTTGCAAGGTGAAGATGACGGCTGGAAGTTAGTGATTAATAAGAAAAGACTGAGGAATGACAACAGGCGTGGAAATAATGCAGTGAGAGGATTAAAAAAGAGTGAAGGCACCTTTAAGGCTGCCACACATTATGTAGATATTTTCGTTGGAAGAGTAGATAATGCTGTAACTATAGATGAACTATGGAATTATATATACGATAAATTTGAAGTACAAGTTGCTGCTGTTATCAACTTGACAATAAGAACGGAGGAGTATAAAGCGTATAAAGTGACTGTGAAGGTCTCCGAGAGAGAAAAGCTTTTCAATGCTGAATTATGGCCTGAAGTTATTATTGTTAACAGATACTATAATAAATCCAGAACAGCTTCGGATATTACTAGGTCTAATAATTAAATTTTCATTATGGATGTGCAGTTGTTAAACGTGTGTACATTTAATTGTTGTTCTCTTAAAAAGAACATAGACTTAATAAAAAGATTAACAACATTAAATATTGATTTTATTTTTCTTCAGGAAACTTTTGTGACGGAGGAGAAACTCGGTATTTTAGAATACATTAATGAAGGTTATGATTATGTTGGGGTAGGAGCAACTTTCTCGGATAGAGCTCTGGCAAGCATGGCAGGGAGACCGGAGGGTGGATTAGCTGTTTTGTGGCGTAAAAATTTGAAAATTAGTATAAACAAAGTGTCATTTGAGAAAAGATTTATTATTCTTGATGTAAACATAAATGGTAACGATAAAGTTTTTATCAATGTTTATTTAAATAGTAATATTTGGAAGGTCTCTACACAAGAACAGTATTTAGAAAGTCTTGCTAAATTGGAAGGTTACATAAATGATGTTAAACATAATAATATTTTCTTAGCCGGTGACTTTAACGCTGATCCATTCTCAGGTCGAGCTTGAAGAAAATTATCCGATTTTATGGTGAGAAATTCCTTGAAATGTTTTGATGTGACTTTACTTGAAGGCAATTCATGTACGTTTGTTGGGTGTGATAATGCAGTTCCGAAATGGATTGATCACATAATAGGTAAAGAGCATAGCAATATTAAAGTAACTGATGTAAAAATATTAAATGATATAGTTGTCTGAAATCATGTACCATTGTTGACAACTTTGCAGTTCTTTAATGATTATTCTTGTGCTGGAACACTACCAGCTGAAAGTGTTAGATCTGATTCATACATTAATTGGGGAACACTAACATCGGTAGAGATAAATGACATTATGAACAGTGTTGATGTTGAATTAATGAACCTATGCAAGTTTCCAATTCATAATTGTTTAACTTTAGGTTGCCGAGATAAGAAACATCTAGAAATGATTGATGCTATGTATGAACATATCACATTTAGTGTAAAAAACTCCAGTCATCAGTATGCACATAATGAAATTAAGAAAAATAAGTTTAAAGTAATCCCAGGATGGAACAGAAGAGTGAAAGCTAAACACAGTGCTGCTAGGGAAAAATATTTGGACTGGATGCGTCTAGGTAAAGTCAGAGGAACAGCAGAACATGAGGAAATGATTAGAACAAAGAGTGAGTTTAAAAAGGAGCTAAATGACTGCAAGGCAAATGAAATACAAAAATTAAGTTTGAGCATCATGGAAAAGTTTGCAATAAAGAATAAAGTACAATTCTGGAGTGAAGTGAAAAGAAAAAGAAAAACAAGTAAAGTGTCTAACATTATTGATGGAAAAAACATAGACTCAGATATTGCTGGTTTATTTTTTGATAAATTTATCCCAAGTCAACAGAACAACTTTACTGATCTAGATTCTGCTTTGTGTGATAGAATTAAAGAACAGTGGCACTTTCGGCGAAAAATTAATATGTCTGTATCTTCTGAGACTATGAAGAAACTTGTAGCTCGTCTTAACACTGGTCAAGGACATGATCTAATTCATTTTATATTTTAAAAAAATGCTTCCACTTCTTTTTTAGCGATTTTAGCTAGGTTTTTTTTAACTTATGTTTTATACATTGTTATCTTCCTGTGAACTTTTTAAAGGGTACAATTACACCCATTCTAAAAGATTCAATGAAAAACTCTACAGAATCATGTAATTATAGACCAGTCATGCAATCTTCATGTATTTTGAAATTATTTGAAATGTATTTTTTAGACGTTTTATCCGAGAAGGTGTTTTTAAATTGTAGGCAATTTGGTTTTATGTCTGATTCGTCCACTACGGATGCATGTTTTGTGTTGAAGGAGGTTATGTGGAGATATACAAGACACAAACAATCTGCAATGGCTACTTTTGTCGATTTGAGCAAGGCATTCGACAACATTGATCATTTTATTTTGGCAGATAATCTATTTAAGTGTGATGTACCTATTGATATTATACTTATTATAATGCAGTATCTCAGAAATCAGAAAGCAACTGTTAAATGGCATGGTGCATATAGTAGTTACAACTATATTGATAAAGGTGTACGTCAGGGAGGGATCCTTTCGCCCTTCTTATTCAATTTCTATATAGATTCAATAATCAGTGATATTTCTCAAACAGAGGTCGGATGCAAACTTGGTGATATGAGATGTAATATTTTAGCCTACGCTGATGATTTAGTACTACTAACTCAGAATGCATCTGCTATGAATACTCTTTATGGTAAACTCTGTACTTCAATTAATGATAAAAAATTATTAATTAATAACAACAAGATAAAATGCATGATATTTTCTGATGTAAAAGATAATAGTTTACAAAATATTGTTCTTAATGGTGATTTACTCCAAGTTGTGAATTCATTTAAATATTTTGGATATCACTTGCTACATAATTTCAGAGATGAAGATGATGTCAGCTTTAGATTAAACAGTTTTTATGCTTCTTTTAACAGTATTTTAAGAGATTTTAGTTTTGTAAATAGAGATGCTTTATTATATCTTTTTAATGCATACAGTAAGCCCGATTACGGTGTCAGTTTGTGGACACATTTTAGAACTTTTAATTCCGGTATTTTAAAAACTTTTATCGTCGCATTTAGCAAGTCTCTGAAGAAGATGTATGGAGTGCCATCCTTTGCCAGTAGTCATATCACAGCGGAGAGATGCAATCAACTTCTTCTGAATCATCATGTGGCTAAAGTTCAGGCAAAGTATATTAAAAGACTAATCAAGAATCCTAATCCAGTCATAAGACATAACATCCCGTACATTAAGGACGGCTTCTGTGTTGGAAATATTATTAAGCATTTTAGAACAGTGTATGGTGTTGAGATACTTAATGAAGACATGGACGTTCTGTCATCAAGGATTCAGTGGGTACAGACACATGAGGAAAGAAGGGGACCGTGTGTATTTTTTGGTTTTTGATCCCATATTAGATAATTTTATTATTTTTTTATGTACGTATATTATAAAATCTGTAGCTAGAAAAAATATGTGTAGGTTATTTTTTTTTATTATTGAATAATTATGACTACTTGTGTTTATGTAATATATGTCTTGTACATGTATTATGAAATAAAGTATATTGATTGATTGATTATTACTACTACTACTACTACTACTACTACTACTACTACTACTACTACTACTACTACTACTACTACTACTTCTACTACTACTACTACTACTACTACTACTACTACTACTACTACTACTACTACTACTACTACTACTACTACTACTACTACTATTACTACTACTACTACTACTACTACTACTACTACTACTACTACTACTACTACTACTACTACTACTACCACTTCTACTACTACTACTTCTATTTTTTTTTTCTTCTACTACTACTACTACCACTACAAATACCTCCACCCACTGTTTATATGCGGGGCTCCACTAATTGGAGGTCACCAGCCCCAACTCTGTTCGCTAGTGACTGTGGCATCCAACCATAGTTTTAATCATTAATATTTCTAGCTTACACATCTAATTATACTACTATTCTTCATATATATATATATATATATATATATATATATATATATATATATATATATATATATATATATATATATATTATTTACAAGTCCCTACGATCTACCTTCAGTCCGCTCTCCACTACTGTGGCCTCACAGTCGAGGCCCGTAATGTTTGTGTTGGTAGGGGTGGAGTACCTAGTTCCTCTGAGACATAGGAGGGCAGGCCTGAGAAGAGAGAAGGAAAGGCGGCATCTCATCCAGGCTACAATATGGCTCCTTGGCTGGTGTTTCTTTTCTGCCATTACGTCGGCTAGTCTTCCGTAGAAACACTTCGCCTTGGGGCCTATTCCGCCGGATGAGGTGAAAACCAGGGACGTAAAGCTGCCCTGATCCACGTGCTGGATCCTCTCCTCGTATGTCCTGACTTTGTCGTCCTCGTTCTTCTTGTGAGCAGCTTCTAAGGACAGGTTGTTGTAGCAGGCAGCCATCGGATCGAAGATGCGGATGTCCACGAAGATTTTCTGTCCACGCATCCAGAATCCACGGGCGCTGATGTCCACACGAGTCTTGTTGCTGGTGTTAGCTGTAGCATATGCTACTACTACTACTACTACTACTACTGCTACTACTACTACTACTACTACTACTTCTACTACTACTACTACTACTACTACTACTACTACTACTACTACTACTACTACTACTACTACTACTACTACTACTACTACTACTACTACTATTATTACCACTACTACTTGTACTACTACTATCACTACTACTACTACTACTACTACTACTACTACTACTACTACTACTACTACTACTACTACTACTACTACTATTACTACTACTACTACTACTACTACTACTACTACTACTACTACTACTACTACTACTACTACTACTACTACTGCTACTACTATTACTACTACTACTACTATTACTACTACTACTACACACTGTCTAGCAGCAGCTCTGTCAACACCTTGGTGTGGGAGCTCCTGATATAGTCACTTTCCATAGACATATACAGTGATTTCCAGCATAATGGATATAATAGGGCTGTACAGATAGCTCTATAGAATACAGTGATGTGGTGAAGACCCAGATGTGGAATATATAAAGCACATAAAGTGACCAAGTATTTAGAATCCTGGCAAGAAGTGTTGTTGGAAGTGGCCAACATGGCGGACAGTGAAATCATCATAAACAGTATTCTATGTTTTGTATCGTTTGGAAAGAATGATTATTCGTATGACACACTTTTTGATATTATTAACTCTTTTTACTGCTACGAAGAGATTAAAAAAAGCAAAGAAATATTATGCTCCATATTGAACGAAGACTTATGTTGGCGGAGAGATCCAGAAAAAAAGCGAAAAGAAGTAAAAGATCTTATGGAGCTTCATGAGCGAGTCTCAAATGAAAATAAAGCAGTGCGGTTCGTTACTGATTCACATAAACGGATGCCACCGATTGGATTAGAAAAATTTGGGCCACTTTTATCAAACTTTTCTGAGTACATTGCTGTCATCAAAGAATTTTTACCAAAGATTTTAGATATGAAAACAGAAGTGATCAACTCTGCTGACACCATCCGGCAACTCAAGAGTCGATGTTGTAGATTTAAAACAAAAATTCATGAAGGCTGTGACTGGTCTAGATGAAGCAGCAAAAGACATCATAGTGAATGAAAGCTTTGTTCCGGATCTTGTAACTCTCCGAAATGAACCTGAACGAGTGGAATCTTCTAATACTGGCAATGAAACTCGAGGTGCTGCCGCTCCAGTTTTGAATGATGTTTCGGATGCTGCCTTGGTTGCTGCTGGTATTCGAATCACCACTGATCCGACTATAAGTGTGAATGAAGCGCAAGGCGTTGCTGTTCCTGCTCGGAATGATGTTTCGGATGCTGCCGTGGTGGCCGGTATTCGAAACACCACTGATTCGATTACTGGTGTAAATGAAGTGCAAGGTGCTGCCGCTCCTGCTCAGGAGGGTGGTCCGGGTACTGTTCCGAAACGGAGGCTGCTTGGAAGCAGTATTGTTCGTGACGGGATGAGGCATGGAAATTTTCCCGTTAACAACAAGAGATGCTTAAAAAAGAATGTAAATGAAGCCAGTGAAAAGAGTGATTACATTTCTAGGAACAACAACCCTAATATCTTAGCTGGAGACGTACAACATAAAAAATTGCAAGGTGAAGATGACGGCTGGAAGTTAGTTGTTAATAAGAAAAGACTGAGGAATGACAACAGGCGTGAAAAAAACGCAGTGAGAGGATTAAAAAAGAGTGAAGGCACCTTTAAGGCTGCTACACGTTATGTAGATATTTTCGTTGGAAGAGTAGATAATGCTGTAACTATAGATGAACTAAGGAATTATACATACGATATATTTGAAGTACAAGTTGCTGCTGTTATCAACTTGACAATAAGAACGGAGGAGTATAGAGCGTATAAAGTGACTGTGAAGCTCTCTGAAAGAGAAAAACTTTTCAATGTTGAATTATGGCCTGAAGTTATTATTGTTAACAGATACTATAATACATCCAGAACAGCTTCGGATATTACTAGGTCTAATAATTAATTTTTCATTATGGATGTGCAGTTGATATACGTGTGTACATTTAATTGTTGTTCTCTTAAAAAGAACATAGACTTAATAAGAAGATTAACAACATTAGATATTGATTTTATTTTTCTTCAGGAAACTTTTGTGACGGAGGAGAAACTCGGTATTTTACAATACATTGATGAAGGTTATGATTATGTTGGGGTAGGAGCAACCTTCTCGGATAGAGCTCTGGCAAGCATGGCAGGGAGACTGTTTTGTGGCGTATAAATTTGAAAATTAGTATAAACAAAGTGTCATTTGAGAAAAGATTTATTGTTCTTGATGTTAACATAAATGGTAATGATATAGTATTTTATCAATGTTTATTTAAATAGCGATATTTGGAAGGTCTCTACACAAGAACAATATTTAGAAAGTCTTGCTAAATTGGAAGGTTACATAAATGATGTTAAACATGATAATATTTTCTTAGCCGGTGACTTTAACGCTGATCCATTATCAGGTCGAGCTTGGAGAAATTTATCCGATTTTATTGTGAGAAATTCCTTGAAATGTTTTGATGTGACTTTACTTGAAGACAATTCATGTACGTTTGTTGGGTGTGGTAATGCAGTTCCAAAATGGCTTGATCACATAATAGATAAAGAGCATAACAATATTAAAGTAACTGATGTAAAAATATAAAATGATATAGTTGGCTCAGATCATGTACCATTGTTGACAACTTTGCAGTTCTTTAATGATTATTCTTGTGCAGGAACACTACCAGCTGAAAGTGTTAGATCAGATTCATACATTAATTGGGGAAAACTAACATCGGTAGAGATAAATGACATTATGAATAATGTTGATGTTGAATTAATGAACCTATGCAAGTTACCAATTCATAACTATTTAACTTTAGGTTGCAGAGATAAGAAACATCTATAAATGATTGATGCTATGTACGAAAATATCACATTTAGTGTACAAAACTAGAGTCATCAGTATGCACATAATGAAATTAAGAAAAATAAGTTTAAAGTAATCCCAGGATGGAACAGATGAGTGAAAGCTAAACACGGTGCTGCTAGGGAAAAATATTTGGACTGGATGCGTCTTGGTAAAGTCAGAACATGAGGAAAGGATTAGAACTACGAGTGAGTTTAAAAAGGAGCTAAATGACTGTAAGGCAAATGAAAGACAAGAATTAAGTTTGAGCATCATGCAAAAGTTTGCAATGAAGAATAAAGTACAATCCTGGAGTGAAGTGAAAAGAAAAAGAAAAACAAGTAAAGTGTCTAACATTATTAATGGAAAAAACATAGACTCAGATATTGCTGGTTTATGTTTATTTTTTGATAAATTTATCCCAAGTCAACAGAACAACTTTACTGACCTAGATTCTGCTTTGTGTGATAGAACAGTGGCACTTTCGCCGAAAAATGAATATGTGTGTATCTTCTGAGACTATCA
>JAXIVD010001707.1:62500-77366 GCA_036785275.1 Cancer borealis
CACCTCATATTCATTATTATTATCATTATTATTATTTTATTACCCATTCACCATTATGGTGATGGTGAGGGTGTTGGAAGGATATGTAAGTAAGTACGGTGCAGACACACACGCTTACACGGGATCCGGACAAATTTCCCAGCGGACAAAACCCCCACGGACAAAACCCCCGCGGACAAAACCCCCAGCGGACAAAACCCCCAGTTCAATTATTTTTTTCTGAAGAAGATATTATATAGTTTAAGTAATTTATTTTATATCATATATGATTACATTTACCTAAACACACGCTTACATATAATATATCACATGTATTTTGTCATACATAGTTTAATTTACTGAAATAATCAGAAGAATAAGATATATAATAATAATAAGATATATAATTTGTTTAACATCATATATATATATATATATATATATATATATATATATATATATATATATATATATATATATATATATATATATATATATAATGAAATTTATTTTAATCATATATAATGGAATTTACTGAAATAATCATAAAGAAATATTATAAAAGGAAAGAATGTAGACAGGTAAGGTAATCTGAAGGTCAGGTTAAGTCAGGTGTGTGAATAGGGCCTACATAACCACCATAACAATATAATGAGGCTATTTATACAACAAGAAGAGCTCAAACGGTACATGAATACGTTGTTTGTGAATGTTGGGACTATTTCAGTAGCACCTATGTGTTCGACACTCATTGTCGCATCCAGCCACCAGCTCTTCCTGATGGAATAATTCCTACAGTACGCATGAGAAGAATTCCTCCCGTTTCCGCCACATTTATAGAATGTTCATCAGGCAACCATTGATAATGAGGGCAATGAGATAATGAGAGTCCCACCAACAACCTGTGTGAGACTTGGAATTTTTCTTTCCCTGAGCTTGTGGGACATGACCACCCAACCATCTGGAAGGTCATTCAAAGTATTAGGAAGGATCAAGCTCTGGTATCAACAGCCCTGATTATTCCCGTGGTGAACCTCCAAGAAAATTAGTCAAACGTGCCTCAAAGGAGCATTAACAGCGTCTGGACTATGTGAATAAGATGAATATTATGGAGGAGTTTCTGAATGGCATAAGGCAGAGCATCAGGTTGTAATAACATTAACTTTATCTGTTTGTATATAGCCTATGCCTTCGGGTCAAATAAAAATATACACACACACTAATAGTTCAATTCAATTCAATATTCTTTATTCACACAGGATGTGTACACATACAGTATTTATAAGACATAAAACTAAAAAACATTTAATCAAAATAAAAAAAACGTAACCGTTAATACTAATTTAGACAGCGTCACACACAGTATCTTGGTGAGTTCATTCAGTGCACAAAGCATCAATCATCATCCTGATCTCCCTTGCATCTAAGATTGTGCTATCACTTTTGTCCCTCATGTAGCATAATTCACGGATCTGTGCACCCGTCCGACCAAGATCATTCTGGTCATACTGCAGCTGTGTCCAGGCCACATCACTATTCATATTATATTTATATGTAAGGTATCTTATATTACTTCCTATCACTGAATGTCTACCATATTGCCCCATTCTTCCTAGAGTTCTTATGACCGTGTTGCTTGAAGTTAATATTTGCTTTAGAAAAGCAATCTCCTGTTTAGCAAACCACAGGTGTGGGAGCATAACATGGGCTATGTGAGGAAGCAGGCTGCAGTGCGTGGTCCAAGGCAGCTTCCACACATGGCGCACACCAATCCTCCACGCTCGGTACACTGCCTCCATGCTACCATCACTTAAATTTAACAGCTGACTACCATAAAAACTAGAACAATATTTAAAAAACAGATTATTCCTTATATGTGACAACCCGCCCTTAAAACGGGATAAAAATGAGTTGCACTGTCCATAAAAGTCCGTCACACATTTAGAAGTATCACATTAAAAATATTACTGCTTAAAACATTTCTCAGGTGTACAATTTCATCCACAGTCTCAATAGTTTTACCATTTATTACTACGTTAGGATTGAAGTTATCTCTTCTATTATCATGGAAAACTATTAATTTACTTTTCTTGTCATTATACACAATATCATATCTAGATGCATAATCTACACAAATGCTTATCATCTTATTTAGTGCAAACACACTTGGTGCCAGACCTTTAAGGTCATCAGCAAACCCAAAGGCTCCTGCATAGGTGCTGCCCATGTAACAGCCCGCGCCAGAGTCTCGCAATTCAGAGAGCAGTCCGTCTACATAAACACAATACAATATGGGAGAGATCACACCACCTTGTTTTACACCATTACTCACTCCAAATGTACTGGACACCTTCTCATTCCATTTCACACTTAGTTTTTGACTTATGTACATGTTTAACAATAATCGACATATAAGTGGACATACATTACGTTTCATTGAAATATTAAATAATTTACAGTAATTAACTCTGTCGAAAGCCTTACTTGCATCTAAGGTAAACCCATAAACAGTTGTACCATTAGCTACATAATAAGACACAATTTCTCTCACCATTGCTGTACACATGGTAGAAGATGTTCCTTCTTTAAACCCAAATTGCAAATCATTGGTCACTAATTTTTCCCTTTCTTTCATTAATATAATGTTATCCAATATTTTACTTATCAAACTACTTAGGGTAATCGCCCTATAATTTTCATTGCTATTAAGATTAGCCCAACGATCCGTAGGAAGCGGCACCATAACCCCTTTCAGTATGCCCTGAGGGGAAAAACCGTGTCTCAACATGGATGAAAACAGTACAGACAAGTGTCCATGCAGCACCTCGCCGGCATGAATGAGGTGGTCAGACATCAGGTCACCCTCGCCTTCTCCCTTACCAGGCCTCACTCTACGCAGTGCTTGGCGCACCTCATCTGGCGTAATCAAGAGTATTCTTTCACTTTTATCACTATTATCCTGACAAGAAATTACATTATTAATGCTAGATTTTAAACTATCCATTTCATTTACGTTATATGAGATACTGTTGTAAAGCACTTCAAATTTTCCTTTAAACAGATCTGCTATATCACTAGAATCTTGTTTTCCATCAACTGATTTAGTTAATTTTTTCTTCTGTTTTCCCTTGGTTCTTACAGTTCTCCAAGACTGTCTACTAGAAACACCAGCCTGTAAACTCTCTGCTAATTTCTCTGTGGTTATTAACTCTTCTTGCTTTATAACCATCTTACGTGCTTGATGATAACATTTACGTGTTGAACGACGTATATCGGCAATGAAACCTTGCTCAGGTCGTCCGCTGTCCACCCATAACCTGTGCCAGAACAAAGCAGTGCGAAAGTACCCCTCGACACAATCATTCCAATCCGGCACAGTTTTCTTAGCTCTCCCACAATTATTCCTCGGTATGCACTCCTTACCTGCCTTTATAAGAGCATTGATAATATGTTCATAGAATGCTGCTATTTCATTTTCATGCTGGGTGCACATATTAATCCTACACATCAGCATATCTTCCGGTGGAGGAGCATTAAGTAGATATCCATTGATTAACTCATTATACCTGAATATATCTTCTGTATTTGCTTTATGCCAACATATACGATCGTAGGTCAAATGCTCAAAATTCTCCACAGTATATGAAATAGTAATATCTAAAACACACTTTATAGCTATATGGTCTGATAGATTATTTACAGAATCAGTGGTAGTATATGTCTGAAGTAAGTTAGATACATTATCTGGTATCAAAAAGTAATCTATCAAGGATTTAACACTGCTACCCTTGCTGCAATAAGTATATGCGACTGTGGATAAAACATCATTATCACAACAATAAAATCCGTACTCATTAATAAAATTCACAAAGGCCCGCGTCTGGGGCGTACCACGAGAGCAATCTGTATTAAAATCACCACCTACTCTTATAAAATCTGCATCACTACTAAGATTCAGAACAGCTAAGTCACTCAATATATTAACATATTCATTAACATTTTGATCGTGTCTTTGATCATCACAGGGCATATATACACATATCACCAAACCCATTTGCTCAGGTAATTGAACCCTAACGGCACACAATCGTTTATATTCATAAGGCACAGGAGTAACAAGGAACCGCTTGCTATCACGCCACAGGATAGCTGCTCCCCCGTGCGGCCTGCCTCTCACCAGCCGACCCTCCTCCATGGCGCTGACCCCGTGCACACACACACCGTCACCCACTCCATAAAACCAATAAAACTGACTCAGAAACAGACCATGCTCCTGAATTAGAAGAAAATCTCCTTGATTATAAAGCTCACTTAAAAAAGGTGTCCTTATGTCATCAGCATATTCACAATTAAATGAGATACACGTTAAATTTTTCCTTTCTTCCATATTCGTCAAATTATACAAGAACACTAATTTCTATTTCTCCATTTTTCAATACAAACGCCCTGAGGCCAAATATCAAACGACAACACTTTATTTTTGTCTCCCACGTAAACCGATAACTTATATGATTTAAATATAGCAATTTCATTAGATACTGACTGCAACTCAAAATTATTAATTCCCTTGTCTCTTATATAGTCTTTTATGACCTGATCATTTGTGGTACTCACTACTCGCGAGAGAAAGAAGTCCCTCCTTGGGGGTGGCGCGCCCTTAAACATATCACTTGTAGCACTACCCTGCACGCGCCACCTACCTCCGCCCTTCCCAGGATTATCCCCTGCGTGACGGTGCCTGACCCCTCGCCCAGGCTGTCCAAGGGGTGGGCTTGGTTTGACAGGCTTGCCATTACGTCCCACTTGTATCCAAGGATTAACGTTCGTATCAGCACCACCCCTTTTTGGAGCGTCGTTGCGAAGTGGCGGCAACCCACCGCCTCTAGAGATGTTGCCATTACCAGGCCAATGCAGCCACCACTCGTTGCCTCGACGCTGCGTCGCTCATCACCCGTATCTTCCTCACACCCACCAGCCAACACACCCAACGGGTCAACGTTACGCTCTCTACCATCGTCGTCGCCGCTCACTCTTGGTTCAGCGTCACCATTCACCTCTGCAGCATCACCTTCCGCCATTCCATTACTCCGAACAACTCTTGCTTGCTGAGGTCGACCAACAGCTTCATTATCTCGTCCTGATGGTTCACCCTCACTAACAGCTTCATTATCTCGTCCTGATGGTTCATCCTCACTAACAGCTTCATTATCTCGTCCAGTATATTCATCCTCAGTCTCCGATTGCATATCATACCTTCTACATATCTCTCTCTGTGACAGACTATTTCTGCCACATCCTCTATTGCGAGACGTGACACCAGCATAGGAGGATGGTTCTGATACAAAATTTGTGATGACTGTCTCAATTTCATCGTGTGAGTTTTCGCACGCCTCAGTAATGATAATAATAATAATAATAATAATAATAATAATAGTAATCACATTTGTTACAGTAAAAAATATAAACCATTATTATTATCTTTAACTATTAAATTGTTGTAAGAATTTCCCTCACTACCACCACCACCACCATCACCATAACGATGAATAAATACTATAATAATAATAATAATAATAATAATAATAATAATAATAATGATAATAATAATAATAATAATAATAATAATAATAATGAATATGAGGTGATGGTAACGGGAATAATGAAAGTATTTCCTGTCTCTTATTTTTTTCTAAATACTTTTTCAATGTTTGATATTATAGTAATGATTAAAATAAGTTCAGATTCGTGTTCAGCATGACCTAAACATCATTGTAACAATTTTCATGAGATTCGGAGGTGTTGAGTTTCCGCGGTGCACAGCATGAGTAATCATCAGTAAGGACGTGAGGTTATGTTAGCCGGCTTGCCACATCTATTACTAAACCGGACCAAATACCATACACACTCGCTAATACTATATATTTTATATAGTATTATAGTACATATAGTATTAGTATAGTATTATAGTAGTATATTATATAGTATTAGCGAGTGTGTATGGTATTTGGTCTGGTTTAGTGATACGTTTGGCAAGGCCCCTAACATAACTTCCAATCCTCACTGAAGCTTAGTCTTACACGGGAGTGGAAGAGAACACAAACAGCAACAGACCCTAGGGTCCCTGCATATGTTGTGTTCTTATTGTGTTGCTGAGTTTTGTTTTGATTTCTGACACCAGCACTGCTATATCATGTGTATGTGTGTCATTCACCATGGTCTGGAGGATCACGCGCTAGACTCGTGATCTCTGTGCCATATGATTCTGATACCACACCGTTACCATCACCTCATATTCATTATTATTATTATTATATTATTTATTCATCATTATGGTGATGATGAGGATGTAGGAAGGATATGTAAGTAAGTACGGTGCAACACATACACTTATACATACATAGGACGTGGGTCCTATCGCCATATAAAGGCGGCCCACAACCTCATTCGATCTAGCCATTCCCAGTAATCCCTGACTGGTAACCTGACAAATTTTTTCCTTAGCAGTTTGCTTACACTGCTATTATTTTTTTTTTTGAGGAAAATAGACAATAATATTTATAATATTTTTCATGATTATTTCAGTAAATTTAATTATATATGATATATAATAAATTACTTAAATTATATTTCTTCTTCCTTCATTCTCACTAGCCTTCCTTCCCCCCCCCCTCCGTCTCTCTCTCTCTCTCTCTCTCTCTCTCTCTCTCTCTCTCTCTCTCTCTCTCTCTCTCTCTCTCTCTCTCTCTCTCTCTCTCTCTCTCTCTCTCTCTCTCTCTCTCTCTCTCTCTCTCTCTCTCTCTCTCTCTCTCTCTCTCTCTCTCTCTCTCTCTCTCTCTCTCTCTCTCTCTCTCTCTCTCTCTCTCTCTCTCTCTCTCTCTCTCTCTCTCTCTCTCTCTCTCTCTCTCTCTCTCTCTCTTTTTTGAGACCAGAGGTCAGGTCTTATAATCCTCTATTCTTTTGGTGACCGGGCGCTGTACCATGGCCCGTTTAGCTACCTCTATCACTTAGTTTATTTACAACTTTTTTTTCCATCACTCATTATTGCCTTCCAGATCGCATTATACTGATATTTTTTGGCATTTATTGTTAGCAAATTTATTCACGATGAAAATTTAGTCTCCTTTTTGAAGTATAAGACTTCATACAAGGAAAGATTAAGGAAACAATGAAGTGATATCAGGTGTCTAATTTGGTGTCTAATTTTTCATGACACTCAGCCTGTCACTGTCAACCAATCATCTAGCACGGTGTGGTGATGGCCAGCCTCTTACCACAGTAGGAGGGGCATCCTCCGCCTTCGATTTTTGTATAGAGTATACCACTACTATTGCTATCACCACTACTACTACTACTACTACTACTACTACTACTACTACTACTACTACTACTACTACTACTACTACTACTACTACTACTACTACTACTACTACTACCAGTACTACTACTACTACTACTACTACTACTACCACCATTACAAATACTATTGCTACCACCACTGCTACCACCACTACTATCACCACTACTACTACTACTACCACTACTACCACCACTACTACTATTACCACCACTACTATCACCACTAGTACTACTACCACTACTACTATCGCTACTACTAATAATTCTACTACTACTACTAATTCTACTACTACTACTACTACTACCATCACTACTATCAACATTCTTAAACTCTTGTATATTTTAAATAAAACTCTCGAAGCTAAATCTTACTAACATTGTATGTCTCACACCCAGTGCAGTTAAACTAACGGTTTTATTTTCTCTTCACTAGATTTTGCTTTCCTTCCTCTTTATTTATAGTTTGCTATTATTAATAACCTATTCACACAATCAGTAGCAGGAATCTAATCAAAATATTCACTTAATTTGTTAGATTCCATCCATGTCAGAGATATACAACACTCTCTTCATTGATTTTAATAGTTCAAATGATCATCATGACGACATTACCATGGAAATGATAAATCAATTACATGGACACAACGACTTAAATTGTGTTTCAAACTATTACGACATCACCACTTATAACAAAATATTTGACCAATATACTAATAATTTTAATATTTTACACATAAATTCTAGATCCTTACCGAAAATTTTTGACATTACTGCATTCCTCAATACTCTCACTACGTCTCCAGATATTTTAGCTGTAACTGAAACTTGGTTGTTTGATATTAACAAAGAATATTTTCAATTATCTGGATACCACTCTTATCACCTAGTCAGAAATAAAAGGGCTCAAGAAGGAGTTAGTGTATTTATATCAAATAATTTTCAATCGATACAAATCAAGGAATTAACAATAATAAACGACAATATTGAAATAAACACAACAAGAATTACTATGAACTCAGCTACATATAGCTATTCTTTGTTCAATATACAAACCACACAGCAAACACGAGGCTGTCGAAGAATTCACAGACACATTGAGTAAACTATTACAGAAGGATATTATAAAAAATAATAAAGTAATAATAATTGGTGATCTAAACAGTAATCTCTTAAAACATACAACACACAATGCAACAAATAATTATCTTGCTGCCCTTCAAATCCATAATTTTTTCCTTCACATCTCAAGGCTTAATAGATTCCACGACAGTATAAACCTTAGCAAACCATCACTCCTTGACCACATATACACAAACTTTAATAGTGATTTCATGTCAGGAATAGTGCATTATTCTATATTAGATAATTTTCCAGTTTTTATTAACTTAAAAATTCAAATTTTTTTAAAATAAATATCATAAATTTAACTTCAGATCCTTAACTCAAACAAATAAACAAACATTTTCTAACAAAATCATTACTGTTGAGTGGGACGTGCTTTTATGTGAAGATGATGTAAATAATAATTTTGACAATTTTTTTTCGAAACTAAATGAAATTTATAATGAAAGTTTCGCTAATATAAATAAAACAGTTTCTGAAAAAAGACTTAATACACCATGGATTAATCAAAAAGTAATGAACGCAATAAAAACCAAAAACAAATTATATAAAGACTTCAAGATTGGTGCAGTGTCAGAGGAACAATTAATACAGACATACATTAAACTACACGATAAAACAAGTAAAACAAACATATTACATTGACATATTCACTAGATTTAAAAATCACACTACAAAACTATGGAAAACTATTAACAAACTATCTGAAAAAAGTCATAAAAACAAAGATATTGAACACATTTTCCATAACAATGAAAACATTTCAGAAACTTCAGAAATTGCCAAATTATTTAATAAATTTTATACAAATATTGCCACTAAGGCAACCACCACCAACCACTAACCCTCTTACTTATCTATAGGCGACTACTCTACCTCAATGGCAGTTCCCACAGTTTATCCACAAGATGTTATTCAAATTATAAATTCTTTAAAGAACAAGAAAAGTAATTATATATATGAAATATCCATTTCTATTATAAAGTCAAATAGTTATCATCTGGCCATACCATTATCCTTATTATTCAACCAATCTATTAACAACGGTAAATTTCCTCAACGATTGAAACATGCCATTGTAATACCCATACATAAAAAAGGATCCAAAGAAGAATTAAGTTATTATCGCCCCATATCATTATTAACTACATTCTCTAAAGTTTTTGAAAAATTAATTAAATCTTTTCTTATAAATTACCTTGAGGCTAAACATATACTTGATCCTAAACAGTTTGGTTTCCGGCGTGGACTTAGTACTTTTGACGCATTAAAAACTTTAAATGAAGAAATATTTTCCACCCTACAGTCAAAACATTCTTTATTAGATATCTACATAATTATTTTTTCCAAAGCTTTTGACACAGTAAAACATGACATCTTACTAAATAAACTACACCACTATGGCATCCGCGGAATAATATATGATTGGTTTTGTGACTATTTATCTCATATAACTCAATCTATAAAATTATCACAATATGCATCCTCTTCTAGTATCACTTCATACGGGGTTCCCCAGGGCAGTGTACTAAGTCCTATCCTCTTCCTTATCTACATAAACGATCTTCCTAATATTTTTACAAACTTAAAAACTATACTTTTTGCAGATGACTCAACTTTATACATCACTGGAAAAATCATTACCAACATGATACACACAGCAAACAATGACCTAGAAACCTTATATACATGATGTCTCAGCAACAGACTAACTATAAATTCAGATAAAACATTTTACATGATATTTACAAACAAAACCTGCGATAATCTTCCAGCTCTTATCTACCATGACGACAATATTAGAAAAACCAATAAACATACATTATTAGGCATAATCTATGATGACAACATGACATTTAAAACCCATATATATATATATATATATATATATATATATATATATATATATATATATATATATATATATATATATATATATATATATATATATAATTTAGTTCTTAAATTATCTAGAATTGTATCTCTTATATATCGAGTAAAAGATTGGATGCCCACCTATATACTTAAAACCATTAATGATGCCCACGTACTGCCACACATACAGTATTGTACTCCCATTTGGTGTTCTACATACCCCACACAGCTCTTATCTTTATTTAGATTACAGAAAATAATAATTCGTATCATAACCAATAGTGATTACTTTGAACACACTCAACCTTTATTAAAAAAACAACAATATACTGAAGCTTTTTGATATATACAAACTACAAATTGCTATTTATATGTTCAAATTGCTACATAATACTAACAACACAACATTACAGCCTCAACACAACTATCCAACCGTTGCTCGAGACAATCTTACAATAACAACTCACAACTTAACTCTTTATCAACATTCTTTATCTTACCTAGGTCCTAAAACCTGGAATAGTGTGCCTCAACAACTTAAAACTATACAAACACTACGCGCCTTTATGAAACATTATAAAAAGCACATCTTATCACATTTCTAAAAATATGTATGTATACTTGTGAATATGTATGTGTATATATATATATATATATATATATATATATATATATATATATATATATATATATATATATATATATATATATATATATATATATATCAGTAAAGACTCAGTAAAGACTCTACTGAACGTTGAATTATGTACGGAGGCCATATCGTTGTCATCGCTGATTAGTTTATTATCGTCATCTACTAGTGGGCCTATATTATTTCTTAAGTTTTTGTTTTGTTTAAAATGTAACTATAGAACAATTTGGGATTTTTCTTTGCTTCGTGAAATATCCTTACTTCATACTCGCGCTTTTATTCTTTATCTCTTTTTCGCACGTTCTTTTAAGATCAATGTAACTGTTGAAATCTGAGGTTAACTGTGATAATTTGAATTTTTATAAGCCTTTCTCTTTTCTACTATAATTTTTTGTAAGCTGTCAGTCATCCATAATTGTCGACATATATTAATTCTTCGTGGCTTATGTGGAATGTTTTCGTTTACTATCGATTTGAGATTTGCTGTGAACATCTTATAAATTTCGACTATGCAAACGTTATCTAAACACTGATTCCAGTTCAGTGATTCTATTTCCCTTCTTATGTTCGCAAAATTTGCCTTCCTATAGTTAGGTACCAATAGCATATTATCTTTCATTATAATTTGAAAGTTTAATTCGATTCAAACGATGTTGTGATCACTGTTCCCCAGAGATTCACCTACTTCACAAGTGTGAATAATATCGCTGTCATTCGTGAATATTAGATCTAAGATATTATTTCCTCGAGTAGGCGTTGAACTATTTGATATAGAAAAGCTTCCTCTGTTAGTTCCAATAATCTTGTTCCTTCTCAATCAGCCGTTAAAGTTAACCAGTTTACTGAGGGGTTGTTAGAATCTCCGCAAATTACTGCATTTTTATCTTTAATGACACTTAATTTCATCATAAAGAATTTTATAATTTTCTTCGCTTAATTTCGGAGGTCTGCATGCTACACACCACCACTGCTACACTTACCTTTCTCAACCCCACGTGTTACCTAAGGCTTCTTTGGACTGACTTCACAGAGAGACACAGTCAAAAGCTTTCGTTATTTTATTAATTATTTACAATGGAACACACAGCCTATCTGAATACAGCCTAGCTTTATTTTATATAGAGATTCACTTTTTGTAGCATTAAGTGGGAATAAGCTCATTCACTTGTTACGAGATATAGTAACAGAGTAACGATTTTACTGTAATGTTTCTGTACACAGACACACGTTCAGAAATCGTTACACTTTATAAATTAACATGCCCAGTCAACTGAATCAATTTCATCTTCTTTTAAAGTGAAACCTTGTCATGTCGAAAGCCTTTGATTGAGGTTGGCATAAATATTTATTTTCTAAATTAACCTCCTACGGATTCGATCCTTCTCGCTGTACCTTATCTCCAGTCTCCTTTCGTATCGTTCTATTGCTGCTGTTGGGGACGATCACTGTTCTTCTTTTAATCGTATCAACAGTGGTGTTCCTCAGGGTTCTGTCCTATCACCCACTCTCTTACTATTATTCTACAATGATCTCCTAAATCTGACTCAATGTCCTATCCACTCGTATGCTGATGACACTACTTTGCAGTTTTCAACGTCTTAGAACAGACGCCCAACCCAAGTGATTCATATAAATAAATTAATTAATTAATTAAAAAAAAAAAAAAAAAAAAAAAAAAAAAAAAAATATATATATATATATATATATATATATATATATATATATATATATATATATATATATATATATATATATATATATATATATATATATATATATATATATATATACATAAATACTACACCCAACGCTAGTCATCGGCTTATGAAACTGTTATGAAACTGTTGAGGACATTTATACTTAGCTATCCATTTTATTTATCTACTCATCTCGGGTACTTAATTATTAGTCATACATGATATTGTTACCCTATTATTTATGTTAAGGAAGGTAACAAAACATTTTCGTTGTAAAGTATTGGCATCGGGTTGAGCGGATAAAGGTTTTGAAGAAAGTTTAATTACAAAAATAGCAACTTTCTTTTATTTAGAGAGTCACTTTTTGTAGCGTTAAGTGGGAATAAGGTCATTCACTTGTTACGGGGATATAATCACAGAGCAACGGTTTCATTGTAATGTTTCTGTACACAGTCACACGTTCAGAAATCATTACACTTTATAAATTAACGTGCTGACTCACTTGTTGCGGGAGTATAGCAACAAAGTAACGTTTTCACTATGGAGGGTCACTGTGTAATGGTCACAGGCACACAACACAACAAGTCACACGTCTACACCCACTCGTATCTCCTATGGTTCTCCTCCTTAGGCGGACTTGGGGAGTTTGACTAGCATTATATAGAGGCTTTGCACGTGACGTCACCACCCCAGGATCCGCCATATTGACCTTCAAGCACATTATAAGCAAACTGGGCTACTTCGACCACAAGAGCGTGTTTTGACTATTTATAACATTGTCAACTTGGACTATGCCTGACACATGCTGTGCAAATGGCTGTACCAAAAGAGGTGGACAGACGCCAGGACTGGCCTTTCACAGGATTTCTACAGAGAAAGAACGGTTCTTTTAGGTTCGGTTATATAAGATTTATATATTTCATTACCCAAAAATTAGGGTTCGCAACTTGGATTTTTTTTGAATTGGGAAATAAAATGTAAAAATCTTTATAACCGAACCTAACTGAACTAAACCTAACCTAACTTAACCAAACCATAAGATAACCGTAATCTGACCTAACAACCTTAACCTAACCATAACTTAACCTAAACTAACCTACTTAACATAACATAACCAAACATAACTTCAAAGACGTTTACGAGGTAAATAATGGTGAGCACCGCCTGAAACCTTCACAGATGTGTTGAGTACACTATGTATAGTATTGCACATTGATTTTTTTTCTAAAAAGATTCTGAGGTAGTATGTCATGTATTGTATGCGTGAACTCTTCAACCGCAATATGCTCTTTCTATGTGGTCTATATATAACAAAAAATATAAAGTTAGTTGAAAGTTTTAACAAAACAGTGCATATCTCTATGTCATCGTTAACAAAGGTATATTGTTGAATAGATACAGTTTGAAGGTCAGCGTTAATGGAAAGAGTAACTCCCCCATGTTCTCTAAGGACTCTACAGGAGTGGTAGGCGTCATAGCCCTCTAGGACATACAGATGTGAGGTGGAATCCTTTAATCAAGTTTCTGATAATGCAATAATGTGAGGTAGGTTACTGCAGCATTTAACGAGAGAGGATAGACTATCGAAATTTTTCTGAAGGGATCTAACATTGAGGTGGAAGATGTTGAGGGACGGTTGTGACGCGGTACTAATGTGTGAATATTCCTCAATACTGTAATAATTGGAAAGGGAGCCAAGGTCAACATGACCATTTACTGCTTTAATGATCTCAGTGCAATATTATCTGCATCTGTAGGGTTGTCACTGATAACATCATCATACAGTGATTCATAGAGATTTTCCATTGATACTCAGAAAAAAAAAATAGAGAAAGTAAGTATAATATAAGAGGTAATTAGAGAATAGAAGAAAAAAAAATTAGTGACATGATCATCTACTGGCTCAACAGGTATATATATGTGTGTGTATATATATATATATATATATATATATATATATATATATATATATATATATATATATATATATATATATATATATAATATATATTATATATATATATATATATATATATATATATATATATATATATATATATATATATATATATATATATATATATAATACTATATATATATATATAAATACCAAGTAAATAGCGCAACATGATCATAAAGAAAAGTCTTACGGATGCATTGTGTGAACTTAATCAACTCTTGCCAG
>JAXIVD010001708.1:0-5000 GCA_036785275.1 Cancer borealis
GTGCACGTGCTCTTGGTTTGCTGCGTCCCCTGGCTTGGGCGGGGGCGGGGGTCACAGGGCTCGCCAGCTAATACTGTTACCGAACGTTACCTAGATGTCCCCGCCTGAGCCCCGCTCCACCATATTACCCTCAAGGAAGGGCTCTTTGCTTCTTTCCTGGGTGCCCAGGATTCATGTCGACGACTTACGACCGCCCAGGAACTGTGTCCGTTACGATTGGCAGTCCTGTCGTTGTCTACAGGAAGAGGAACTGCGTCACGCTGCAACAGGACGAACTTGACCCGTTGTCTTCAGGCAGCGGAACTACGGGGGCAGTACAGCACCTGCAGCCTAGCTGAGCTGCAAGCTGACGTCATTGCAAGCGTGAGTGTGGCGGGGCAGCAATCCAGTGCGTGAGAGCAGTTCTCTTAGCGAGAGATTCAGCATTGTCCTGGTCGTGCCTTGGCCTTGTCCACACCTTCATCTTGACGGGCGTCTCGGCGTGCAGCTTCCACAGCTTCTTGGCCAGCCCTAGATAGTATGGCGTCGTGTTCCGCCATTCTCCTGTGCTGGTCTTTGTGCCACGAGTCTTTGTTGAAGTGAAATTCAGCAATGACCTCGCTTCTTGGCAAAGAAGGGAAGTAGAGCATCGGCGCTAGAGTGACACCAACACAACCGCAAGCAGATTGGTCCCCCAGCCTGAGGGGGCCTTCTGCGCGAGCCTCGCAAAACGCACTTGATAAAACCCCTAGCAAAGGATTCACCATTCTTGATTCGCTTCACTTGGCATTGGTTAGTGTTCGAGTCTTACCATTTAGTGTAGTCGCAAACCTGAGGTGGCGAAAATATTGAAGAAGCAAATGAGAGCTATCAAGAAGAGGTTTAGAGTTATTAAGGCTGGAGGTTAGAGTTAATTAAGACTGGAGGTTTAGAGTTAATTAAGGCTGGAGGGTTAGAGTTAATTAAGGGCCTGGAGTTAGAGTTAGTTAAGGCTGGAGGTTAGTAGTTAATTAAGGCTGGAGGTTAGAGTGTTAATTAAGGCTGGAGGTTAGAGTTATTTAAGGCTGGAGGTTAGAGTTAATTAAGGGCTGGGAGGTTTAGAGTTAGATTAAGGCTGGAGGTTAGAGTTAATTAAGGCTGGAGGTTATGAGTAATTAAGACTGGAGGTTAGAGTTAATTAAGGCTGGAGGTTAGAGGTTAATTAAGACTGAGGTTAGAGTTAATTAAGGCTGGATGGTTAGAGTTAATTAAGGCGATAGGTAGAGTTAATAAGGCTGGAGTTAGAGTTAATTAGAAGGCTGGAGTTGGAGTAAAATTAAGTTACGACTTAGTCACAATCAGGGGTTGGATCCAACCTTAGACGGGCTACTAGACTGGCCTCCCGTCTCTGTGTTGCAGAAGACGCAGCAGAATAGATAGCCGTCTAGGTACCACAATTCACCTTCTCTTTTTTTCCTCTCTCTCTCTCTCTCTCTCTTCTATCTCTCTCTCTCTCTCTCTCTCTCTCTCTCTCTCTCTCTCGTCTCTCTCCCTCTCTCTCTCGTCTCTCTCTCTCTCTCTCTCTCTCTCTATCCTCTCTCTCTCTCTCTCCTCTCTCTCTCTCTCTCTCTCTCTCTCTCTCTCTCTTCATTATAATTTTTTCTTAAACTCGCTCGTCAGTCTTAATTGTTCACCATATTATACTTCTTTCACTATTTCCTTACTAACGACACACACACACACACACACACCACACACACACACACACACACACACACACACACACACACACACACACACACACACTTTCACTCAACTCAATGTTTTCTTTACCTAACAAATATAAATATACCATAAGGACCTGAAATGATGGATGGGTTTGTGGGTAAAACTAGTGATGATAGCTACCACCACCACCACCACCACCACCACACCACTAACCTAAGTCTCCTCCCACACTGGCTCTAACTCCCAAGGTCCATGCATTCATTACTTAGACAGTGTGCATCGTAAACAGGCCGTGTAGGTTTATGTGTATGTGTACCTGCGTTAGTAAGTATGTAGTGTGTAGTGGTGGGGGGGGGGGGACGGTAGAGTAAGGGAAGGGAGGGAGGAAAGGGAAGGGAAGGGTAAGGTAAGGTTAGTGTGAGAGAACGTGGGTAGTAGTAATGGGAGGACTAATGCAATTGTTTTCTTGTTGATCCTATTAATATTTGCCTTTTAATTTTACTCTTTGAAAGTTTAGGAAATTATTATCATTTTTTGTTTTAACGATTTGACAGTGTTTTTTGTAGCATGAAAGATAGATAGAGAGATAGATAACTAGAGATAGATAGATAGATAGAGGAGAGAGAGAGAGAGAGAGAGAGAGAGAGAGAGAGAGAGAGAGAGAGAGAGAGAGAGAGAGAGAGAGAGAGAGAGAGAGAGAGAGAGAGAGTTGAGTTAACAAACCTCGCCTCACTAAACAAATCACATCTTACGATAACAATACAATCTTCAAACTATACATCTTACTCAACATGCGTATCATCAATATAAGTTACGTTAGGTTAGGACAGAACTACTACTTAGAAGAGGGCAGTGATGGGCGGTATGTGGGTGGGTGGTTGGGTGAGTGGGCCGTGACTTGAAGCAGGGAGAAAAGGGGGAGGAACAGAGGCAGGCAGGGGTGGCGCAGGGGTGAAGGGGGTGAAGAGGAAGGGGGTGGGTGGTATTCTTAAGAGGTCATCTGCTTCGTTGACATCCTGCTTGCTAGTTTACGTCCAATTTCTCCATTGCGGTTGACTAGAGCCTCGTTTAGAAGGAAGGGGAAGAGGAGGGAGGCAAGGGGAAAGAAAGGGAAGAGGGAAATAAGTGAAGTAAGGACGTGGTGGGTGTAGAAGAGAGAAGAGAAGAGAAGGGAAGAAGAGAAGGGTGTTGCTGTTGATGTTAGTTATGGGAAGAAAAAATTCGTTTGTTATGGGGGAAAAAAATGGTTGTATGGGTAATGTAGAGAAAATGAGTGAAAGTGAGAGGTGGTGATGGTGAGTGATGTATTGGTATAGTGACATCATCTTCAGTTCACCGTATTATCTTTCTTTCTTTCTTTCTTTTCTTTCTTTCTTTCTTTTCTTTCTTTCTTTATATTTCTCAATTCCATTCTCATGACCCTTATCTCAATTTTTCCTTCTGACTGACTGACTCTCTCTCTCTCTCTCTCTTCTCTCTCTCTCTCTCTCCTCTCTCTCTCTCTCTCTCTCATCTCTCTCTCTCTCTCTCTCTCTCTCTCTCTCTCTCTCTCTCTCTCTCTCTCTCATCTCTCTCTCTCTCTCCATCTCTCTCATCTCCTCTCTCTCTCTATTTCCTTACTTCATCCATTATTCATCCTTCACGTCTTCTTTCTTGTCCTTTAGAGTTGCTTTCCCCTTCCCTTTGTATAGAACTTTGACCTTCGTGGAATGCATCATGTCATTGTGCTCGAGTTTGCCTTTTGTGTGTGTTATTTGCGTGTGTGTGTGTGTGTGTGTGTGTGTGTGTGTGTGTGTGTGTGTTTGTATGTGTATATATATTTCTTTCCATCTACCTTACTTTCCCCTCTTCTTTGTATATCTTTTTGTTACTTATTTCCGTATTGTTGCTATTTTTTTTCTTTTTTGAAGCAGAATATATGAGAGAGAAGAAGAAGGGAAGGGAAGTACGGATGGAGGAGGAGGAGAGAGGGAGGGAGGGAGGGGGGGAAAAGGGGAAGGGAATTAGGATCCTCCATAGAATGCTGCCGCTACACTAACAAGGAGACAGGAGAGAGGCTGTCTTGTAAGGAGTCTGACTGTTGACTGACGGCTTGGGAAATTATACAGGACATTATAGAGAAGATTAGGATTCATATGTAGTGTCACAGCGGTTATCAGTGACTATAAAATTGTATGAAGGAGTGAGTGTGTGTGTGTGTGTGTGTGTGTGTGTGTGTGTGTGTGTGTGTGTGTGTGTGTGTGTGTGTGTGTGTGTGTGTGTGTGTGTGTGTGTGTGTGTGTGTGTGTGTGTGTGTGTTGTAACCTCTAATATGATGCTCCTGTTTCTTGTGTCGTGGTAGGATCAGTCAGTCAATCATTCAGTCAATCAGTCGTCAGTCATTTGTAGTCTTGCCTCGTGACCTGTTTGCCTGTCTGTCTGTCTGTCTGTCCTGTCTGTCTGTCTGCTGGTATGACTCATGAATGAACAGACAGACAGACAGACACACAGAGAGCGAGCTAGTGAGTGGACACAATTATGAGCAAGGACACACACACACACACACACACACACACACACACACACACACACACACACACACACACACACACACACACACACGTTCAAAACAGTTTTCTGGGTAATGTAATGTCAAGGGATCACTGCACTGTTCTCATTCATTTCACTGTCCGAGCTGAGTCTTCTTCCTCAATACAGTGATGATGAAGAGCAGTGAATAATCAGCAGTGATTGAGGGCTGAATGGAGGAAGTAAAAATAAGGAGTTTTTATTTATTTATTTTTTTTTTTTTATACAATTGGAGAACCGGTCAAAGGCAATGAAAAAAAATATATTTAAAAAAGTCCAGTTTAATTGCAGTGTTCTCCTTATTCCTATGACTTTGACCTTCGTGGTTGACTCCATCTATGACCTTATCAATTATACATGGACGTCACTATTTTATTATCATGACCTTTTGTAACCTAAAAGTGAATGAAACATGACCAGAACGTGACAGTATCAACAACACCTGACCTAACCTGACCTGACCTTGACTGACCTTCTAGCATTCTTATGACCTTATTTAACCCCCATTTGACCTTCTGCACCGCTTACCTAATGACTTGTAAACACACCTTCACTACTCACCCCTTCCATTAATTCCGGCTGATGTAATGAATGGTAATGGTTAATGGGTAGCTATTATAGATTACCCACGTGACTTAATGGGTTAGGATAGGTAGGATAAAGGGGATTGGGGGTGTTGGGGATGTTTGAAAGGTAGAGAAGGTAGTAGGTGATGAAAGGAAGGTGATAGATGGTGGAGGTGACAA
>JAXIVD010001708.1:10000-12500 GCA_036785275.1 Cancer borealis
GTAGTGTTCTGTTTATAACTCCGCCAGACTCCGTGCGTGGCGCCACCTTCCTCCTCTCAGTATGGCAGACGGCTTTGTGGTGTTCCGTTATTACGTTTTCTATAACAAGCACGTGGGGAGGAGGGACTTTTTTTTAGGGGGTTATAATCTCTTAATTCTTCCTTGGCCTTCCCTTGCTCGATCTTTTGTGTTTGGATTTGTGTTTGGTTTAGGTGAATGACCAGGTGTGACCCAGCCTGGTGTGTGTGTGTGTGTGTGTGTGTGTGTGTGTGTGTGTGTGTGTGTGTGTGTGTGTGTGTGTCCCAATCGTTCCAGGCAAGACTCAACTCAGCTGGAACTCCATTACCTCATGCTATTTCTTTTTTTATTTTTTTATTATGAAGTTGCATATACATCCCTGTCATCATATTTCATGCTTAAGTTATTAATAATCTCACGTGCAAAAAACCTGTATATTTTATTTTGTGCTTTCTTTCTCTATTTCCAGGTGAGTTTGCCCACGCCGAGCACCAACACCACAGATCCTGACAGGTAGAGTAAATATTCTACAGATAGAAAAAAATATATATACACAAAGGGGCCACGTAAAAAAAAAAGGGGGAAAAAAGGAAAAAGGAAGATTTCAATTTATTTTTATTTAATTTTTTTTTTTTAGGTTGATAGTTTAGGCCTAGTGAGATGGAAGCTAAGACAGCAAAGTGCATGTGAGTGAGAAAGACAAGTCGGTTTAGCTAAAGAAGCAAGAAAAACCGACCGTGTGTGTGTGTGTGTGTGTGTGTGTGTGTGTGTGTGTGTGTGTGTGTGTGTGTGTGTGTGTGTGTGTGTGTGTGTGCGCGCGTGTGCATCTAGTATGAGTAACAAGAGAAGAGAAAGGAAGCTGCAATCACTTTTTTTTAGAGGAGGAGAAGAAGAAGAAGGAGAAGGAGAAGAAGAAAGAGGAGAAAGGGGAAGAGGAGGAGGAGGAGGAGGAAGAGGAAAAGCAAGACTGAATTAATCAAGTCGAGTTTGAAAGTCAATACATTAAAGCAAACAAGTTATGACCAACAACTTGGCTGACGTAACCTGACAACCAAGCTCATTTAGGAAGCAAACAGAGGTAATGTAAAGATCAACACGGAGACAAACTTAGAAGGGAGCGAGACTTAAGTAGAAACAAACTGGAGGGAGGAAGATCTCAAGGCTGACTGACCTGATCCTTGAGGTGGACAGTGGAGTGAAAGGTTGAGGAGAGAGAGAGAGAGAGAGAGAGAGAGAGAGAGAGAGAGAGAGAAAGGAGAGAGGGAGAGAGGTCAGGGTAGGGTAGGCGGGTAGGGTAGGGAGGAAGGTAATACGAGAGGAAGGATAGGACGAGGTTAGAGGAAGTAAGAAGAGGGAGGGAAAGGCAGGGAGATGCAAGGGAGGATAGCAGCAAGGGAGGAGGTAAGGAAGGAGAAAGAAAGGAATGTTACCATGAGAGAGAGAGATAGAAAAAAAAAAATTTAGTATGCAAGGAAGGAATACATTGAACATTCATTGCTTGTAGGTTGCGTACGTGCATTTATTTGTTCAGAGATACCTTTAGCAATCAACAGAGAGAGAGAAGGAAAAAAAAAACATAGTATACAGTATTTATTTAGTCACAGTCATACTTGTGGTGATCAATACTAATGAGAAGAAAAAAACTAATAAGAAATATATTGATTTCAGTCGATTATGAGGTAGATTAAAGGAGAAGAATTATTTACATGCATCAAATAGAGTAATTAGAGGTAACAAATAATTCCTGTCTTACATAATAATTACCAGTCAATCAATAATGAGTAAACAGCTTGCTTGAGTGAGCCTCGCAATATGACTCATCCCCAACATTCTTCATTCCTTTGGGGGCTTGTGTGTGTGTGTGTGTGTGTGTGTGTGTGTGTGTGTGTGTGTGTGTGTGTGTGTGTGTGTGTGTGTGTGTGTGTACGTATGCCCGAGCCTCCAGCATACACTCTACCCATTCTAATCACCCCTTGGCAAGATCCACGACCTCGTTACTACATGCAGGAAGACCAAAGCTGAGGTGATTACGTGGCTGGCAGTAAACACCTTATACGTATAGCTAAAATTGTTTTGTGAGGGTAATAATGATAAAAGTCTATAATTGGGAGAGTGGAATTGATGTAATGTAATACTGGATACATAATTGATGATGTATTTAAGTTTGCTTGTTTAGTTTGTTATTTATAGAAGTTGTGGGTCGTTCTGATTACTATTAATTTTAAAGTAAAGCAAATCTTGGTGTTGATTCTGGAAATTATTCAGAGTAAAACATTTAACTCTTAAAACATAGTCATTTTTTCCTTCCTTGTTCTTGAAATCAGGAGGTAAAGAAAGGGATTTGAGACAGGTGTGCATGCTAGTGTGTGTGTGTGTGTGTGTGTGTGTATGTTAATGTGTATGTTAAAAAAAAAAAAGGTAACAGGTAGGTGTAGGTAGTGGGCGAGTTAGAACCAGGTGTGGGCAGCAGGTAACAAGGAAC
>JAXIVD010001708.1:17500-20000 GCA_036785275.1 Cancer borealis
CTATGCTAGTTCTATTCTTACCCTCATACCAGCCTCTCCTATTCCTACACCAGTTTGCCTCAGTGTAATGATGGAGGGTGGGTATTAAGGGTATAAGGGGTGGTATTTAGTATATAAACTCCATGGGTGAATTAACATTGTAGTAGGGAAGTGTACGTTATATAAGTGGCTGGTTATGGTAGTTGGCGGGGAAGTAGATGTGTTTAGGGAAGGAAAATACTCTCCCTCGTACTGTCTTCCCTGCCTGTACATGTATATATATAGAGAGAGGGAAGAGTAGTGTATGAGTAAGTACTAGTAGGAGTTCTTTCTCTCCTATGTTGTTGTTGATATATGTTAATCGTATCTCTAAACAGTATAGGGAAGGAGAGGGAGAGGGAAGTGTCATGTATTGATAGTAAGAGATTGGTATAGGAGGACTTGCTTTCCCGTATTGTTGGTGATACATGTCAAGTTGTTACCCCCAAACAGTGACACGTGGTTGAGATTGTTATGTCTTGTTATTAGTGTTAGTGTTGTTATCTTTAGCTCTTGTGTGTCTTAAACCTTGTCTTGTATTATCTAGTTTTACTGAAGTACTTTACTGACACCACGAGATGAAGAAGGAAACAGATGGTAGGTGTTAGGTGCACAGGAGGAGCTGCCTTGAGTAGGTTAACTGACCTCTTGCAGCCTCCTTATTTCCTTATGTTCTTATGAGTCGTGCAGGAAATTCTTCGTTGGTTCACTAACATTCTCCTGTGAATTCTTGAAGCTGAGGAGGAGTCTTGTCTGAGGGGCAAGGATGGAATTTAACACCTTTCTTCCTTGCAGTGATAGGTAGAAAGTGTGTGTGTGTGTGTTGTGTGTGTGTGTGTGTGTGTGTGTGTGTGTGTGTGTGTGTGTGTGTGTGTGTGTGTTGTGTGTGTTAGAGAAGCGTGATAATTGAGGCAGAGAACCACCTGTTAGCGTTGCAGTGTGAGAGACGAGGGACAGGTGTGAGATTGGGCCAGAGGGGAAAGGTGTGTGTGTGTGTGTGTGTGTGTGTGTGTGTGTGTGTGTGTGTGTGTGTGTGTGTGTGTGTGTGTGTGTGTGTGTGTAGTAATAGTAGTAGTAGTAGTAGTAGGCTGAAAACACATTAGGCTGCTCAGAGAACTAACTATAAGCTCTTTTTAATATACATATACACATTTATTTCCAACGTTATGTAAAGGAGAAGGAAATGAATAATGGATGAAACATGTTATTTAGTGAAAAGAGTAAAATATGTGAGTGTCATGAGGTTGTGAGGTTGTTTGTTGTCTATGATTCCCTAGTTTTTGTTGTAAGTCCCATCTGTTTGTTTGCAGTGATAAACTTAGACAAAATGAGGAGTAAAAGCTAATTGATGGGTGACTGGGGGAATGGGGGAGGCAGGGGGCGGGGGGGAAGATATCTCTGCTTTCTAGTGTTAATATTGTGTCAGCATCTGTTTGTCTGTCTGTCTGTCTGTCTGCTCACCAGTATAAAAGGCAACATGTGGGACCATCAGACCGACTCTTGCTATTATGTGTATTTATGTGTGTGTGTGTGTGTGGTGTGTGTATGTGTGTGTGTGTGTGTGTGTGTGTGTGTGTGTGTGTGTGTGTGTGTGTGTGTGTGTGTGTGTGTGTGTGTGTGTGTGTGTGTGCAGACAGGATGTTATATAGTCACCACGTCAGCTCCGCCTCCTGCTGACACTAACAAGTATATTTAGTGAACTGAACGTGACTCAACTGAGCAAAGATCTTGGTGAGGTTAGTTTAGGTTAAGTTAAGTTAGGTTAGATTAAATTTAGATTATATTAGGTTAGGTTAGGTTTGGTTTGGTTAGGTATTTGGACAAGAGACGGGCCGTTACTGGATTGGGTTCTTGGTGGGTGAGGAAGTGAAAGAGAGGTGAGGGTACACATAGGGGTCAGTTATAAGGGTGGAGGTGAATAGGTGAGGGAGGGAGAGGGTGAAGGAAGGTTAGGAAGGGAGGGAATGGCAGCAAAGTCATTGGTATGCATAGAAACTTGTCATTCTTCTGAGAACTAAATTGTGTGGCGGAATTTTCACTGTTTGTCATGTGTGTATATATGGTGAGGCTCCGAAGGGGGTGAAGGGGGGAAGGGGAAGTGGAGTGGGTGGTGCGGAAAAGATATGATGATGATGATGATGATGATGATGATGATGGGTTTGGCGTGGGAGTGTAAAACGATGGGTGTGTGGGTGTGTGTCTGTCTGTGTATTGGGCGTGGGAGTGAAGGGTGGAGAGGTGCATGGTAGGATGGGAAGGAAGGTCAAGGTGACAAGGAAAGGTGAGTGTCATTGTTAAAGGTTGGATGAGTGGATGATATTATTGTCATTGTGATGGATGTGTACCTATGGGTGATATGGGTGAAGGGTGAAGGGTGTGTTTAGGTGTAGTTTAGGGTGACTCTCATAGGGTGAGTGACTCTGTTATCGTCAGTAATAAGATAGAATCACTACACATGCATAAACTTCTCCTCCTTCCCACC
>JAXIVD010001708.1:25000-72500 GCA_036785275.1 Cancer borealis
TATATATTAATAACCTTAAGTATACCCTATTAAGTCTACCCACAAGCATACATAACCAAAAAAAATATACATACATAACACTACACCTTTTGTTCTGTAACCACCACCACCACCACCACCACCACCACCACCACCACCACCACCACCACCCTTACTACGCCAAAAGAACAAACTTTCACACACGCGGGAACATAAACTACTTGAGGAAAATAAATAAACAGAAACTGATAGGCTCATAAAACCCTTTCGGCTTGGGTTATGTGCACTTGGAGGGCTTGATGGCGGTGTTTGGAGGGCTACTATACCTTCAGGAGGCTGCGTTTGGGGGGGGCGGGGATGGAGGGCTAGGGTGGTAGGGGGCGGTGACTTAGAGTAAGGCTAATGTGTGTGTATGTGTATGTGTGTGTGTTTATATCTACTCAATGGTGTGGTGGTGTTAGATGACGCCACACACAAAAAATAAAAAGAGAGAGAAAGAAAGGAAGAAAGAGAGAGAGAGAGAGAGAGAGGGTAAAATATTATGTGTATTAGATGGAGTGAGCTTTCTTCTCCCTCTGAGGAATGTGTGGGTGGCGGTGGCAGCTAAAGTACATTCCTTCCCTTTTGGCGGTAGAGATGGGAGAGAAAGGCAAGGCAAGGCAAGGCAAGGCAAGGCAAGGCAAGGCAAGGCAAGGCAAGGCAAGGCAAGGCAAGGCAAGGCAAGGCAAGGCAAGGCAGGGCAGGGCAAGGCAAGGCAAGGCAAGGCAAGGCACCGCTTAGTGTCTTCAACCCTTTCTTCATCCTCTGTTGGTGAAGCCTATCCATATTAAAGCTTGTTGATGCTGGCGTGTGTGTGTGTGTGTGTGTGTGCGTGTGTGTGTGTGTGTAGTGTGTAGTGTGTGGTGTGTGGCTGACAGATAGTTATAATCACGAACTAAATTGAATAAGAACATAAATAATGGTAGATATTAAGGGAATCATCATTACAGAGGATAACACAGAGGTGGGTGGAGGGTGTTGGGTGATGGGTGGTGGTGGGTGATAGGTGGTGATGGGTGGTGGGTGGTGGTGGGTTGTGGGCGGTGGGTGTGGCAGAGGACTGAGTGGTGCGGCGGAACTCTTTATGTTATGGGAGAACCGGAGAAAAGCTTGCGAGGCGGGTTATAGCAGAGTTAGGCTTAGAGGGTTGAGGAGGGAGGAAGGAGGAGGAGGAGGAGAGGAGACCTTTGAGGCAGGGTTGAGGCTCACTGAACTTATAACCCTCTCACTACCTTCCTTCTCTCCTACTATCCCTCCTTCCCTCCTTCCTTCCCTCCTTCCCTCCTCGTGCGCCTACTCAAGTGGCAGCTAATCTAGAAAACTAATAATCCTTTCCTCACACTCTTTTATCTACGTGATCATGTAGTCAATCTGAACACACGCTACACACACTCTGAGTCGAGGATAGAGTATATAATAAGTTTTTTTTGTGTTTTCTCGTCACACTTCCTCCTCATTGGGTTAACACTATTTTAGGCTTCGTGTGGGAATACAAAAAAAATAAAAGAAAAACAAGACTTATAATGGTGATGAATGTTTCTATTAGTAAGGGTGATGGAGGAGCCTTTCTGCTGCGCCTCAACACAAGGGAGGAGGAGGAGGCTCGCTGCTACCTGTGTGAGGGATAGGTTGGTAGGAAGGAAGGACCCTGCGGCAGCCCCTGAAGAAAGTCGTGTGGTGTGTGTGTGTGTGTGTGTGTGTGTGTGTGTGTGTGTGTGTGTGTGTGTGTGTGTGTGTGTGCGGGTGTGGGTGTGCGTGTGCGTGGACCAGCTGTTACGGCTTATGAGGGAACTGGGCCGTGGCGTGGTGTGTGCGTGGTTGAAGTACTACATTATATATTCGTAAGTAGGTTAGGTTAGGTTAGATTAAATTTGATTAAGTTAAGTTCAGTTGAGTTAAATTAGGTTAGGTTAGGTTAGACACTACATATACTTATCATACTGAACATTCCAACGTTTATACATATTGTCTGTCATTCTCATACTTAAGTCCATGCAAATTTTCTATAGTATTCACACTTACGACATTAACTGTTATGCCTGTTGTTGTTGTTGGTGGTGGTGGTGGTGCTGCTGCTGCTGCTGCATTCATCCCTTTCTGTAAACCCGTTCCTGTCTATCTCTGTCTTGAATCATAAACTTGAACCCATTCCCACTAGTCCTAATCTGCTCATTAAAACAAGAACCTCGTTTGTATTGCTTGTGTTACATTCATTTATTTATTCAAACACATCACTGAAGTCTCTCTACGACCTTCGCCTTTTGTGGTCATTAAATGCAGATGAAGGTGTTTGGTGTGCTACATTGACGATGAATATATGTGTGTCTTATTAGGAAATATCGAAAATATCTTGCATACCCGTTAACCTAATTCATTATTATTACTACTATTACTATTATTATTACTATTATCATCATTGTTATTGTAATGTACACCCGTTACTTTGCGTTACGAGGCGTGGCGAGCCTTGGGAGGGGACGGGGAGGAGGAACAAGAGTGAGTCAGTACGTAGGGAAGGCAGGCAGTGCTTATAGGCTACACCCACCACTTGGAGGCCGCGGGATTCCCTCAGGCGTGTTGCTGCTGCTAATGATGATGATGATGATTCTCCCGCTGGTACGGCTCAACAACATCTGACGTCATGCCTTGAGTCGCCTCGTTCTGGCTCTGGTTCTCGCCCTTGAGTGCCTGCTGAGTCTACTGAAGGTGTAATCAAAGAGGAATTCCTGTAAAATTGACGTGTATATAAATAGAAGTCTGTTAAGGGAGGAATAAACAGAAAGATAAATCAACAGTTCTTCCTAGTTAATAACACACCAAACGCTGCACTCACTCACTCACTCACTCACTCACTCACTCACTCACTCACTCACTCACTCACTCACTCACTCACTCACTCACTCACTCACTCACTCACGCAGAAATACAGTAAGTGCATCAAAACACAGTCAAGCATTCCTCCACACCAAGCAGCCACGTGCCTCTCGCCTCCATAGCAGCATCACCATAACGAGAACCACCACCACCACCACCACCACCACCACCACCACCACCACCACCACCACCACCACCACCACCACCACCACCACCACCACCACCACCACCACCACTTAATTGACTTCACCTTATCCAACCCATGCACCTTCTTGGGCAGAAATATCCAGGGCAAGCATAAAGAACACAGGCTTCCCCTTCCCTCCCTTCCCCTTCCCTTTCCCCTTCCCCTTCCCCTTCCCTTTCCCCTTCCCTTCCCTCCACCTCGTAAGGCAAAGGAATGAGCTGCCACGCCCCCGCAGCCTGTGATGAGGAGGTAGAGGAGGAGGAGGAGGAGGAGGAGGAGGAGGAGAGAAGGAGGAGGAGGAGGAGGAGGAGGAGGAGGAGGAAGAGGAGGAGGAGGAAGAAGCGTTCATAAGAGTGAGTATCATTAATCTTTCCTCCCGCAAGTCAAACCTCTTTCTTGTGCATACCAATACTTGACCTGACCTGACCTGACCTATAATCTGCACTGACATCAGCCACGTCAGCTGTTGGGCAAGACTTCTGTGCTTGACGCGTACTGATCCTGTCCCGCCATGGATGAGTAAAGGTGGATGCATGATGACCTCAGAGGAAAAGTTATGCTGGAGGAGGAGGAGGAGGAGGAGGAGGAGGAGGAGGAGGAGGAGGAGGAGGAAGGAAGGAAAATAAACTCATAAAGAACGTGAGAAGGGTGGAGATCTCGAAGGAAGAAAAAAAGGAAGGAAGGAATGTAGGAAAGAAATGAAGGGAAGGGAAGGGAGGAAGGGAAGAGAAGGGATAAGAGAGGGAAAGATGATGAAGAGCACAAGCAACATAACAACACCCTTCCTCCCTTTTCCCTTCCTCCCTTCCTCCCTTCCTTCCTCTTGTGTTGTCCCAGCAAACTGTCGGGTTGATGGAGGCACCAGGAATGAGGTGAAGAAGAAACAGAAGAGGAGGAAGAGGAGGAGGAGGAGGAGGAGGAGGAGGAGGAGGAGGAGGAGGAGGAGAAGAGAAAAAACCCACAAAGCAAACATACCCAAACATAAAGCAGGAGATGAAGATGGGGCAAGGCTTGAGGTGTTGAGGCGGAGAAGTGTCATAAAAAATAAAGCAGAGGGGTTCAAAAATAAGCTTGAGGGATGAGTAAGATGAGTAAGAAGGAAAGACAGTAAGTGAGTGAGTGAGTGAGGGAGGGAGTGAGGCAGTGAGTGAAAGGGACATAACTTATACTCCTCACACTCATACTTCATCTTTGGGCGTGACAGGAGGTAGTAAAAACTTAGAGAGGTTACATTAGGACGCCCAAGGGAGAAGGTAGAGAAGAGAGAGAGACATAAATGGATCTAAGAGAATTAGAAATATTTAATACGTGTTTTTTTTTGTAGGTAAGGATGGAAGAATTACTGGCTATCTGGTGTTATTGAGACCTTAGGGTGTGTGTGTTAGGTTAGTGTTAGGTTAGGTTAGGTTAGGTTAGGTTGTGAATTGAATCCCTAAAATCTAAAAGGTTGTGTTCCTGTCTCACACCTTTTTATTATTTTCTTTTTTTCCCATGGCTGTGTAGTGAATGACCTGTAATGAAAATAAGTTGTAGAATGTTTACTCTTTTCCTTCTTGGTAACACAGTAGGAGGGATAATATAGGTTAGTTATTGTTATATTACACGTGAAAGAACTACGCTTATTTTTACTATCTCTCTCCACTGCTTTCATCGAGGAGAATGATAGAAATAACTGAAGCTATGAAACGTTCAAAATCCTGCATTCATTCATTCATTCATTCATTGTGCTTCATACCAATAGCCACATGAACGAACATAGTGACGTTTCAATATATGCTCTAACTCTACTGAAAAAAATCAAACTAAAGCGAATTTTTTTTAGCTCGTAAGAAGATAAATCATAGCAATTATTAGCAAGTTAAGTGACAATAGAGTTCATAGTGAGATGTATGTGTGTATGTTGTTTGTATGTGTGTATGTGTGTGTGTGTGAGGAGAGGGGGGTGAGGTGTTGTGTGCATGGGTGTATAGCTTCGCCCTGTCCTGCGTGGTATGTGTGGTCGTTGGTGGTGAAGGTTAAGTTACTAGTTGTTTAGACATTTAACCTAATCATGGCGGGTCGCTGCTTCTGCCTTCCACTCCCTCACTTCTGACTGCAGTTATGTCGCTCGGACCACACTCGCTCATCCATCCCTGCCTCCCTTCCTTCCTTACTTACTTCTTTTCCTTCCTTCATTCCACGTCTGTAAGTCATTCATATCATACTAACTACACACACATACACATACACACTAACATACACACTCACATACGTTTTTCCTTAATTTAATACACACACAGCACTATTTTCCTTAAATATTACACTTGAAAAATACTCACACAGGAAAATTTAATGAGATAAACATTGATTCCACGTACTAGACTAGATATAACACACACACACACACACACACACACACACACACACACACACACACACACACACACACACACACACACACACACACACACACACACACACACACACACACACACACACACACACACCTCCTCCCACTGATTCTCTTAACCGGGCTTGTACGGGGAGGCGCCAAGCTGGGAGAGAGAGGCAAGGTAAGGATAGGGGAGAGAGGAGGCTGTCTGTCAAGCATCGTGTTGTCTTGCTCCTGAAGGCGGTGTGTATGTACCTCTTCCCTCCCTCCTCCTCCTCCTCCTCCTCCTCCTCCTTCTCCTCCACCTCCTCCTCCTCCTTCTCCTCCTCCTCCTCTTCTTGGCGCCAGGCAGGGCTGAGAATCTGATGAGTGGCAGAGTTGATATGCCTGCGTGGTGATGACCGTGGTTGTGGTGGTGGTGGTGGTGGTGGTGGTGGTAGTGGTGGTGATGATGGTGGTGATGTTGGTGTTGGTGGGTGAAGAGAGTTTATTCGTTTGATTGAAGTTTATTGTGTGGAGGTGATGGTGGGATGCTTGTAGGGGTGTGAGGGTGAGGTACGGTGGTGGTGGTGGTGGTGGTGGTGGTGGTGGTGGTGGTGTCGTTTTTTCTGTGTCTATGTGAGATTGAATGTTTCCTTAAAGCGTAAAAAGATTATGAATATTGTCGTAATAATAGTCGTAATAGTAGTAGTATAAGTATAGTAATGAAAGCGATGGCAATAATAGTAATGATAATAATAATAATAATAATAATAATAATAATGATAGGTATGTTAATAAGTGTTGTAACAGGTATGGGTAGGTAACTGTGGCGTGGGAATGGTGATATGAGCAGGAGCACAGTGGTAGTGATGGCAGTAATGGTGTTGGTGATAGTGATGGTGGCATGATAGTGATGAGTGATGGTGATAGTAATGGTGAAAGAGGTGTGAGTGGTGGTGATGATAGTAACAGTTGTAAAAATAGGTAGTAGTAGTAGTAGTAGTAGTAGTAGTAGTAGTAGTAGTAGTAGTAGTAGTGAAAGTAATAGGAGTGATGGTGATGGTGGTGTTGGTGGTGAGACTGATATAAATTGTGACATTAATAATGGTGATGACGGCAGTAATAATGGTGATAGTAACGGTAGCAGGAGTAATATAGCAGCAGTAGTAATATAGTAGTAGTAGTAGTAGTAGTAGTAGTAGTAGTAGTAGTAGTAGTAGTAGTAGTAGTAGTAGTAGTAGTAGTAGCAGTTGTTGTGGAGTGAGTGGTGAGGACTTTCTCTCCGTGTTTGGGTGTGGCGCTGCGACGGTCACCTGGACCAGTGGTGTTGTCTTGTGTGACCCCCCCCTACCTTCCTCCCCTCCCCCCCTCCAGCCTCACCTACCACCACAACCCATCTACCCCTCCCCCCCTTACACCAGACCCATGAAGACCTAAACACCTGCTTGTATCTCGCTTGGGACCCCTTCTCTGAGTCTTCCCTTGTGGTCCCTACTTACCCTAGGGACTCTGGGACTGGTGAACCCTTTGTCTGACTCCCCTGGTGATCCCTAGGGTATAGGGAGGCGGTTCCTTATGGGTGGTGAGTGGGCGTGGTGAGTGAGGGTCGTAGGATGGTTGGGTGTCCTGTGCATTGATATCACCTCTGTAGCCCCACCTGGCAGACTGGTTGGCTGACTGGTGTCCTTCCTCACTCATTCACTCACTCACTCACTCACTTACTCACTTTTCCACTCCACTATGAGACTGTGTACTGCATCATCGTCTCACTCATTTGGAATCATCATTAATCATGTGATATTTTGATTCGTACGATTTGCTGAGTATAATAAACAGGACTTCTTAGTTGTGTATGAACTATTTTCACTTTAAAGTTGTTAATATTAATGTTAGTCTATATATTTTCTTCCATGTTAAATTACGTATAGCTTTTTTCTTGAAGATGATGTTTAGAAGTGTTTTCCTACTCCGAAACTGCTTATTTAACGTTATCCTGACCTGTTCCTCCGTCTTTGGTGCGTGTGAGAACGAGTGAGGTGACGGAGCAAGTTAGCAGAGAAGGGGAAGGGAGGGCTGAGTGACTTGTAAGGCAAAGGGTGGGGAGGATATGCTTGTGTGTATGTGTGTGTGTGTGTGTGTGTGTGTGTGTGTGTGTGTGTGTGTGTGTGTGTGTGTGTGTGTGTGTGTGTGTGTGTGTGTGTGTGTGTGTGGGCTGGTATGGTTCTATATGCAGTTGTGTTCGTAAGGCGAGAGTGAGAGTGACAGATCAAGTGGCGAGGGAATTAGGAGGTGGAAGGGAGAACCGAGTCACTGTATAGGATGTGTTAGTTATGGAAGGAAGGAAGGAAGGAAGGAAGGAAGGGAGATAGAAAGTAAAGAAGGAAGTGTGCATGAAAAGATGTAGTTAAGGAATATGAAAAAAGAAATAATGTAATGGTAAGGAATAAAAAGGTGATGGTATAGGTGAGGAAATAGTGACTCCAATGCTCTATAGCAATGTAACAAGTGAAAGTTTAATGCTATGTAGAAGGAAAAAAAAAACTTAGGACCATAGTTTGAAAGAGAAAGTGATGAGGAAGAATGATGATTACATTGACATTGGGTAGTGAAAAAAAAAAAAGAGAGAGAGGTAGAAGAGAGAAACAGTGGAAGAGGTGGAGGAGAGTCACTCTGAAGGTGTAGGTGGATAAGAAATATAGGAAGTGTAGGAGGGAACATTGGGAAAGGCAAGGGATAGGAGATTTACAAGAGGTAGTGGTTGGTGAGAGGCATGCTAGGGTAGAGGAGGCCTGTGAGGTAGGGCAGCGGATATGAGGAGGAGGAGGAGGAGGAAGAAGAAGAGAAGGAAGAAGAGAAGAGTATCATATCAACTGGACTTTTTTTTACCTCCAAAATGTGATGGTGATTCTGAATTGGTTGACAAATACTGTTTAACATAGTCGATCACCACCACCACCACCACCACCATCACCACCACCATCACTACTAACAATTATAACTAGAGGTGCACTCAGTAGAAGTAAGCATCTCTGTTGCTCCACTGCTATTTGTGACCTTTTCATGACGTTGACCTTTGACATTAAACTTTTAAATATATAATGGCGTGTATACTTTAGGTAGGGTGTCACGTTGGTGAAGTTTTGTGAAGTTATGATGTGTTTTGACAGAGTTATGAACTTTTGAAAATCTTGTAGGTCGGCTGTTGGCGTGTAGCTGAAGATGGCGCCCAAGATAACGTCCAATGGGAATAATAATAACGAACTTTTTATACATTTTTCCTGACTTACCTTTTAACCTTAACCTTTCAAAATGTAATGGAATCGAGCTCTAAGATAGGGTGTCGTATCAATAAAGTTTCATTAAGTTACAATCCATGGTGTTATCAGGAAGTCGCTAACACACCAACAAACACACAAAGTAAAAACATAACTGCTCACTCAACTTCATACAATAACAGTGTTGATGATCAAGATAACAACTTACAAGTGCATCGATGAGAACTGCTGTCAACACCTACTTAATAAAACCTTTTCCACCTCCTCCCCCTTCCCACCACCACCACCACCACCACCACCACCACCACCACCACCACCACCACCACCACCACCACCACTATAATACCTGTCGAGCACCATACACCTGCTTTCCTATAATATATACTTACCAGGTAAACGTAGTAGAACACACACACAAACAGGTAAAGATTTGCATCACACCTACACACAAGTCCACTTTACAAGCAGGAACTCTATAAAAAAAAAAGTAAGGTCGTCAAAATAAAAATAAAAACTGGTATTAATTGGCGTTATAAATTAATGAATGCGCTTTGTAAAACACGTAGGTAGTAATTAATGGAGGAATGGAAATGTATAAATGTATGACAGGATATAATGTTGATGTATTTCTAAGCTTCAAGTGACAACCAGATTCTATGGAGCTTTGACATAACGAGGATTAAAAGGAGAGTGAACCAGTTTGGGACCGAATATGATAAAAAGAGAAAAGGAAGAAGAACTGGTCCGAAGAGAGAGAGAGAGAGAGAGAGAGAGAGAGAGAGAGAGAGAGAGAGAGAGAGAGAGAGAGAGAGAGAGAGAGAGAGAGAGAGAGATAATCACATAATCACTCAGCATATAGAAAAAAACAGCAAGAATTCAAAAATCAAACTCCTGCAGTGTATTTTTTCTTCTTCTCAAACTAACATTAATTTATTTTATTTCTACAAAGTAATGAACGAAGCTTTTTTTTATAATTTTATTTTATATTTTATTTTATTTATTTATTATTATTATTTTTCAGTGTGTTTCTGTTACGTGTTACATACAGTACCGTTGTAACAGAGGGAGGGAAGGAGTGTAACATTGTGTGACGGTCATCCTTACTACGTATTAGTAAATCAACTGTTGATTGCATCCACTTCCATCTATCATTACTAATTGTTCAGGCCATGGAGAGAGAGAGAGAGAGAGAGAGAGAGAGAGAGAGAGAGAGAGAGAGAGAGAGAGAGAGAGAGAGAGAGAGAGAGAGAGAGAGAGAGAGAGAGAGAGAGAGAGAGAGAGAGAGAAAAAAAAAAGACATTAAATCACACGCTTGATAACAAACACTAACCTCACAAACTTATCCATCCATCCATCCATCTATCCATTAACATCTATCCACACATGCTTAAAGGGATAGTAAGAGTGTGAGGAGTGAGGTGTATGTGAGGGGCCGCGGGGGGGGGTGAGGGGGAGGATGAGGGGGAGGATGCATAGTGCTGAGTGTGTTTGAGGAGGAAGAGGAGGGAGAGGTGAGGGAGGAAAGAGGGGGTGAGGGGAACCTGCCCAAATGAAGCTCTTGGGCAGATATATGGTAAGGGGCGTTGTGTGTGTGTGTGTGTGTGTGTGTGTGTGTGTGTGTGTGTGTGTGTGTGTGTGTGTGTGTGTGTGTGTGTGTGTGTGTGTGGAGCAAAGAAATTTAAAACTGCAAGGAAGATAAATGGTATTGTACATTTCTAGGATTAGGGGAAGCTGGAGTGTGGGAAGGGAAGAGAAGGGAAGGGAAGGGAAGGGAAGGGAAGAAGAAGGGAATAGCAAAAAAGGAAACCACATCAAATCAGAAGAAAGAAGAAAATATATAGATAGAATAATAAATTTTGAAATAATAATAATAATAACAATAATAATAATAATAATAATAATAATAATAATAATAATAATAATAATAATAATAATAATAATAATAATAATAATAATAATAACATCTTCCTTCTTGTTACAGGTGAGGTGACAAGGACAAGGACGCTGGATAAGGTAACACATCTCCTAACAGTCTACCTAACAACCACGTGGTAGTTATCTTAAAGGGCTGGTTTGTATAATAGTTATCGTAAGGGCGGCACAGGTTGTTACGCCCCTCGCACGCCCACGCCCACGCCCATCCAAGGCACGCCCATGTGAGTCAGTGTCTTCTTATCCTAGGGTCTGTGAGTGTGTGTCTGGAGATAATAGTGATCATCTGTATCTTGTTTTGATAGTGTAATAGTTTTTGTAATTATATTTATAGTAATGGTGTCTGTTAGAGTCTTTCAGTGATGCTTCGTGCTTTTGTATATTAATTTGAAGGTGAATTGACTATCTCTCTCTCTCTCTCTCTCTCTCTCTCTCTCTCTCTCTCTCTCTCTCTCTCTCTCTCTCTCTCTCTCTCTCTCTCTGTGGTGACTCATATCCTTCTGCATTACATTAAATTCACCGATTTATTTCCTCAAGTCATCATATTAAATAAATTATCTTATTTTTTTCCCTTTCTGCTCATCTCAATTTCTCTTATTTTCCTTTTATTCTTTATCTTTTATTTGTTTTTACGTACTGAGTTGCCAGGATGCACGGCTATTAAGTTATGCAAGAGGCTCCATGCGGCACGTGGATAATTTGGTAAGAGCACGCCAGAGGGAGGGAGTATAATAAAGGAGGAGCAGCATCAGTGTACGTATTGATGAGGTCGTGTGTCAGGCCGTGGCGGTGTGGGACTGTGTGTGCAATGCTTAGAGGGCGACCTTTGTGTGCCTGACCGGTGTGTTTAGTGGTGGTGGTGGTGGTGGTGGTGGTGGTGGTGGTGATGATGATGGTGGTGGTATTAATAGTATTTCTATTAGTAGGTTTGTGTTCCGAATTGGTGATGATAGTGGTAGTGTAGTAGTAGTAGTAGTAGTAGTAGTAGTAGTAGTAGTAGTAGTAGTAGTAGTAGTAGTAGAAGTAGTAGTAGTAGAAGTAGTAGTAGTAATATTCCCCAGCCACCCTTAACAAAACATAAACTTAATATTAAACCTCCAATCAACACTTAAACAAAATCATGATATTAATAAATTAGCCCTATCCAATTAATCATCACATCTGTTTAATCACACATCTAACAGTGTATAATATCTCTTCATGTCATCTATAATCGCCTCGTGTCATCTCTTGTCGCTGCTCTAACAACTGATGACTTACTTTTACACTATCAAGCGCGAGATAGGAAGGGGCGGTGGTGGCGACGGTGGTGGTGGTGGTGGTAGTAGTGCTGGTGGTAGTGGTGGCGGTGTTATTAAGCGATAAGAAAACAGATGTATCTTGTTCCCTATAGTGGCTGGTGTGATAAGAGCCATTGTAAGGACGGTTGTTTATCCCTATTGTACGCAGTGGCTAGTCGCTCTTATGCAGTGAAGAATGGCTTAATAAATGAACTGATATAGAGGGACAAGAGTAGCAGGGAGGAGAGAGGGAGAGAGGGAGGGAAGGAGGGAGATTGTCAGTGCACAAACCAACAGCTCAGACCTCACAGTAGCCAGCGGGTCTCAGTGTGGTAAAGTGAGTGAGTGAGTGCGTGAGTGAGTGTTGGGAAAGAGAAGTGTGTTTCAGCGGTGTTTATATTGCAATACTAAAGAGAATGAAGCCGCGATGTGACCAGTGAAAGTTTACCTAAAGTGTTCCTCTTGTTTCTCTTCCTCCTCCTCAAAGTGTGCGTATGTGTGTGTGTGAGGAAGACAGTAGCGTGGGGTGTGTCAGTGTGTTAGAAGTGTGTTAAAAGTGTTGAAAAAAAATAGTAGTGTATACGTATATAGTGTAACGATGGTGTACTTTGTGAAGTGTGAAGTTGTTGATGATGTATTTTAGGGTATGTACGTTACCCTTTTTGTGTATTGCTGCTCGTTTTGAAGACAAGATTATTTCACTTGCATGGAAAAAAAAAAGTGTGATGTGTATATGCTCCTATTCTTAAATGGAAGAAATTATATACTTCTACTCCTAAATGGAAAAAAAAAAAAAGTTATGTTATGTATATATTGCTACTCCTAAATGGAAGAAGTTAATTACATACTCTACTCCTAAATGGAAAAAAATAATTATGTTATATATATACTCTTACTCCTAAATGTTCCATCCATATAAAGTAAGAAAGAATTCAATAATAACCAAAGGACTTTTTTCCCATAACTTTCCGTCACCACCAACGTCACAATTCCTTTCGTCTTCACCCTCTCAGCCTCTCTATACCGTAACTTACACACACACACACACACACACACACACACACACACACACACACACACACACACACACACACACACACACACACACACACACACCACCACCAGGAAATTCTCGCACTCCACTAGCACTCCACACCACCACCACCACCACCACCACCACCACCACCACCACCACCACCATTACCATATATAGTGTCACTTCTTCCTCTTCGTCTAAGATTGTGATTCATACAGATGTGCAAGATTTATTATTATTATTATTATTATTATTATTATTGTTATTATTATTATTATTATTATTATTATTATTATTATTATAGGTTAGGTTACAAGGTAGTGTTATTGTATGGTATGATTTAACTGATGTGTGTTAAGGTTTAGAAAGGAGATGATGTTTGTATAGATTGGGTTAGGTTAGGTTAGGTTGGGTTAGGTTAGGTTAGCAGTGGTGGTGGTGGTGGTGTTTTTTTTAAGTCGTAAATGGTGTTGAGTGTAGCTTGGGTGTTGTTAAAGCTAGTCCACAGTGAGTGTTTAGGTGTTGACAGTATGGAAGTGTGAGTACATATAGAAGAGATGAGGGATTGATGACCTGTGTGTGTGTGTGTGTGTGTGTGTGTGTGTGTGTGTGTGTGTGTGTGTGTGTGTGTGTGTGTGTGTGTGTGTGTGTGTATTTGTTGGGCACTCATGAGGGCATCAAGTGGGTACTGTTACCACGGAAGACGACGGGGTGTGAGGGGCGGGGTAGGGAAGGGGGGTATGAGGGTGTGGAAGGGTATGGTGGAGGTGGGGTGTTGCGTCACTGTGAGGGAAGCGTGACAGTGACTCACGATGGTTGGCTGTGTGCAGGTGTGTGTGTGTGTGTGTGTGTGTGTGTGTGTGTGTGTGTGTGTGTGTGTGTGTGTGTGTGTGTGTGTGTGTGTGTGTGGAAAGCAAAACGTTATACATCAGTTACTCTATAGTTTATTCTACATTCTCTTTCTTCCTCTTGTTTGTCATCCATCCTCTGAAAACCAACCTCTTATTATTAACCTTTTCCTGTACTTACTTCTTTCATAATTTTCCTTTTTATCCTTTCATAATCTACAAAACCTACCTTACTTACCACCTTCGCTCACCATTCTCTCAAACACATCAATACTACTACATAAACGAGGCAGCATTACTAAACAGAAACAAAACACACTCACGTACTGAATACTATATAACCTTGATCTGGCACTCAAGGTACAGAGGCAGGCGGCATCGTGTCCGCCAGGTAGTGTTAGATCATTAATTCCATGCCGAACCACCTGTCAGTTACCTGTTCATTGTACGGAAAAGAGAGGGACTTGTTGGCTGGCAGATCACGTCTCGGCACTTCACTTCAGACCCTTCACTTCAGGGGGTTGGATCGGGTGTCTAAGGGGGTGAAGGGGTGTAACTAGGGTAGATTAAGACTGCATTCCCATGGGTTAAGGGGTTGTATGGCAGCTCCTTGAGGTGTGTTGCCCCAGACTGCCTTGAATGGGAGTGAGTGAAGGGTTAATATCACCTCCTCTAGGGTGGGATGGGCTTGATAAGGATCGTGGGAGGGAGGAACCTATCATCAGTGTATTGGAGTTAGAATAGGATGTGTCGCCCAGAGCTGGCCACACTGCAGCTGCCTTCCTGCTGTAGCTGTAGGGTGGACACTTACTCAGGTCTAATAGAGGCTACGTACTGTTATTCACCTCGCGTGGTTGGACTCAGCGGTGGGTCAGTCAAGTTAGGAAAGGATTCAATGTACAGTTCTGACCCCAAAGTGAGGGGAAAAGGCAGCTTCTCCTCCTCTTCCTTCTCCTCCTCCTCCTCCTCCTCCTCCTCCTCCTCCTCCTCCTCCCACGGGGTCGTAAGGTGAAGGGGCATTGTGCTGTGTATGTTAGATGACACCACAGTTCTTCCTGGTATATATATATACATTCAGCAACACTGGATGGACAGCAGAACGGGAGTGTTGAGGAGTGTTTGTATAACCCAGAGAAGAATTAAGAAACACGCCCAGATTCCCTCCTTGGGGTTACATTGAGGTTCTCGTGAAGGCCGACTGTCAGGTGTTCCCTCTCACTTCCTTTCTCTTACTCTCACGTCCAATCTATAACTCTCTCTCTCTTTTCTCTCTCTGTCTTAATTTTTTTTCCTCGTCTCTGTTTCTATCCCTGTGCGGGGTGACTCAACGCCTCCAGCTTGGTCAGGAGAGGCAGAGGCAGACGGCGAGATGTGCGACATATATGGCATTGAAGTGAGTCACGGGGCATGCTGGAGGGTGTCGCAACGTGCATGTGGGTGTGTGCCATCTACCTGTCTGGCCCTGTACACTGACACCCAGCTAAACACCTTAATTAGCTTAGATTCCTCCCAGGTGAAGCATAAGATAAATTCCTGATCTTTCTTTTGGTTATTTTTGGGAAGGAGAGAAATTAGTGTTATTTATTTGACGCAAGTAATTAATTAGATTAAGTTAATGTTTATTTTGTTTAGGATTCTGCGTTTTCTGAGGTGAAAGTGTATTAATTGTCGTAGTTTCGCGATCTGGTGTTTGCAATAACCAGTACAAGGAGGAAAAAGAGGAGGAGAAGGAGGAGGAGGAGGAGGAGGAGGAGGAGGAGGAGGAGGAGGAGGAGGAAGGGAACGTGCGGTACAGGTGATAAGTGTCATTATAATTGTGTGTGGAAGAATGGCATAAGTTATCAGGAAAGAGATTAGGTAAGATAAGATCAATAATATGGACTGTGTGTATGTGTGTATATGTATGTGTGTGTATTGGGGGGAGAAAACAGTCATACCTCAGCAACTAGTCCGCAATGAGTCAGCAAACATCATCATCATCAGCAGGAGGAGGAGTGTTTACTGACCTCAACTCACTCTGCTAACTAACTCTCACTTAGCCACAGTCTTGCAAAGGTCACGTTAAGGGGGGGAGGGAGGGGCCTATCAAACCATTCATCCTTAATTATGAGGCGATAATTAGAAGGTTTAAGGTAGTAAGTTGTGTGTGTGTGTGTGTGTGTGTGTGTGTGTGTGTGTGTGTGTGTGTGTGTGTGTGTGTGTGTGTGTGTGTGTGTGTGTTTGTATCGGAGTCAATGTGTTTATATTTCCGTTCTTTACGCAACCTTGTGTTCGCTCGCTTCCCTGATTTATAAATATTTCATCACTGTTTAGAAGTTGCTTGATAAACTAAGCTTCTTCCTTTTCTGGTTACAAATGTTTTTTTTGTATGTATAATTATAGCCTCGTATTGCTATCAGTGTGTAACTTTCTTTTCTTAACCCTTCAGTACTTTTCAAAAACACGTTCCTTTTCCACTTTTATATTTAATTTATCTCTCATTCTCTTTCTGTCTCTGTCTCATTCTTTTATAGTAGTGACCGTCCATCCAACCTTCACCTCCCGCCTTGTATAGCCTCGCCTTGTACTGTTGTCTCCCGCTGGTCCTTGTTCTGCCCGGAGCATTCTTGGCACTGGCTTGACTTGGGTTGTCTTAGGTTGGGTGGCTGGCTATCTGGTTTGCCTCCCGTCTCCTATCCCCCGCGGTGCTTGCGTCCGCTGCTCGGCCTCACCTCACTTCACTTACATCATTACTCGGTTATCGAGATGTATGTTTTTGTGGATGAAAAAGCAGGATCAGTAGAGAATAATGATGGTGGTTGTGGTAGTGATGGTGGTGGTGGTAAATTATGATAATGGCTGATTGTATTCTTAGTTCAGGTGTCGAATTGAGCTCAAACATTAACAATCATACTCACTCAATGCTGAACGAATGTCTTAATGAGTGTGATTTAACGGCCTATTCCATCCCCCCATCCTACCCAGCATCCCTCACTCACCTCCCCCCCTACACACCCTTACACATCCCTCCCAAGCGCTGTGTGTGGATGAGTATGATGAGTGAATGAGTTAATGCGAATAAAACAGGAAGGAAGCGCTAGATATATATTGTTTAATTTCAATATACTCATTCCTTCATTTCCTTAGTAGTTGTAGTGAGTAAGTATAGCTTTACTCAACGATCATGACTCATATGAACACAGGATATCATTGAAGTGGTAGTGAGTGTATTGTTAACTAATGTTGAGACACACTTAGTAGGAACATAACGTCTTAAGTCTTCGAGAGGTGGTTCGAGAATGTCACTGCCAAGGTTGTGTGGGCACCGCTGGCCTGTGTGCTGTGCTCGGTGCTGTATTCATGACTGTCTTGAAGTAACGCAAGTCAGGTTGGATACGTAACAATGGGATTAAGTTACTGTATGTATGTTAGAGAGAAAGAGAAAGAGAGAGAGAGAGAGAGAGAAAAAAAAAATATCCTCCTCCTCCTTAAAGCTCATAACGGAAGCTATGTTTTAAGTCTGGGAGAGCAGCAATACTATTTCCTGCAGGAGGCTCGCGTCTGTGCAAGGCTCGTAATAGGGAAAGTTAGGCAATGTTTCCTCACACACACACACACACACACACACACACACACACACACACACACACACACACACACACACACACACACACACACACACACACACACACACACACATCAGTACAATGCTCGTGTCGCTCAAAACAGGTTATATAGTCCGAGTACCTCTGCACCAAGAGTCAAGCTTCACTGTCCCTGTTTAAGCTTCACGACTCCTTGAAGCTCCGTACCCTCTTTATCCCTCTACTGTCTACCATAACACAGGGAGGGAAGGAAGGAAGGAAGGAAGGAAGGAAGGTCCGCGGATGAAACAGAAAGTAGTACTGAATTCGGACGTGGGAAAATCTTGCAGTGCAGTTCTCGATGACTAAACAGTGTGTTGAAATAGTGACGTATTCGTGGCGTCAGAGTGATGTCATGGTGGGAGGGTCCGTTCACCTCCTTCCTTGAATAACAACCTCGTCAGACTGTGCTGTTCTCCTTGATGTGCTTCCCAGCCTCGTGTGTGATGCAGTACAAGTGAATCACCATCTCTAGGCTCTTTGGATGCTGGGTGTCATGGCAGTGCACGTGGGGTGAGGGGAAGGTTACATTGTCTCGCTATAAAGAGGTCAGAAGTGGTGAGAGTTACTGTCATTACCGCTCAACGCAGGTGTTGGCTCCCGCACAGGTGAGAAACACATTCCTCTCCCCCCCACCCATCCACCCCTCCGCCTCCCTCCTGTGTTGCCAACGGTGCTTCATTTGGTGGCATCATTTCACTGCAGCTCACCGTCATGTGGGCCTCGCTGCTGAAGGACGGACAGGCTGTGTGACCAAGCACGGCTGAGACGGGGAAGTGTGGTTAGCGTGGCCGGCGGAGCGTAGAGTGTACTGCTCCCAGCCCCCACCAGCAGCCGTATTGTTGGAACGTCTTGTAGCCGCGAGCTGGTGTGGGGTGAGCCTGGGGCCTGCCAGTGTAGAGTTGGCCAGTGTTGTGCACGGAACTCCTGCACCCGCCGCCCCCGCCCTCCCTCGCCGTGAGGGTGCAGGTGTTCGAGTGTGTGTGCGCGAGGTAACTGCTACGAACCTCCGTGTGTATGTGTGTGCGTGCGTGTGTGCGTCAGTGAGTGGGCAGAGTCCCGGGACCGGGCAGACTGGGGTCCCTGGGCGGTGGAGAAGGAGTGTTGTGGGCGGGGAGAGAGAGAGAGAGAGAGAGAGAGAGGGAGGGCCGGGCAGTGTAGGCCGCGGGATCCCGGCAGCAGTCAGTTACGCCCGCGAGTCTGACGGTGTGTGTTGGGTGCGGTGGTGTCGGCCCGCTGCCCGCGTAGTTAGTTAGTTCAGTGTAGCTAGTGACTGTCTCCCCTGCCCTGCCTTGCCTTGCTGCTGGCTAAGGTGTCCCTGCCAGCTGCACCATGTCGTTGCACCATTTCTATAAGGAGCGTCTGGGCCTCGACCCTACTGAAGCCCGCGCCAATGGTACCCGCGATGGAAAGAACACAGGCGCGGATTTCAAGACGTTTGGCGGATACGAGGAGTCCCTTAGCAAGTTCAAAGGTATAGTCTACACCCTGAACATCTACCAATTAATAGGTAGGCGAGACCCGTCACGTGCATGGCCTCGAATGGTGTGTTGCGTGCCGTGGAACTCACCTACCTGGCCAAACAAGCCGCCCGCCCCCCGCCTCACCTCACCTCACCTGTCCCTCACCCATGAAATTCCCTTCAACCACCTACCTGTCACTTGTAATCATTCATACTCTTGCTGTTAATTGAAGTAAATATCCCATTACTAGTCTTGGTATAGTAATTGAATTCCTGTTGAGGGTGATAATGGTGTGTGAGGGAGAGGTTGAGGTGGAGAGGCTTGTGTGTTGTGTATTGTACCACCTGTTGGCAGAGAGATGGGAGTAGAGGATGGGAGGGAGGGAGGCTGCTCTGCTTATCCTCCCATCCCCATCCCAATCCCCCGTCCCCCGTCACTCGTCCTTTACCCCAACCCTGCATTTTTTTTTTGTCTTTCCCCTCCCCCAAAGTGTCTCACCATGCAAGCGGTGGGTGTGTTTCGTTATGTTATGTTATGTTTGAGCTTCATGTTGGCCAGGAAAGGAAGTAGTAATAGTAGAAGTAGTAGTAGTTGTAGTTGTAGTAGTAGTAGTAGTAGTAGTAGTAGAAGTTGTAGTAGGAGTTGTAGTAGTAGTATTGGTAGTTTTGTTTCGTCAGGGTCGTGAACGCCCCCTGACAATATATATTTTTATTTATTATTATTTTTTGTTTTAGTTTCGTTAATTGCATTGTAGTTTTGCAGTGATTTTGCGTGTAACTAAAACTAACGAGGAATGGAGTGTCCTCGCTAACAAGTGTGAGTTGTGATTATTTAAATACCGTTATTTTATGTTGTTTATATGCACCGATGGAAACTTGTGCTATCGTATAATTGATGTTTATTATTATTATCTGTATTATTATTATTATTATTATTATTATTGTTTTTTGGGATAAAATTGATTGACCTGAGCCAATTTCTTACACATACAGTCGATTCAGAGCAGTTATAGAAAAGAAAGAAAGGAAGGAAACTCATTAGTACATTCATCTATCATTGAAAGGAGAATCGTGAAGGCATTTAGACTGTCAGTTCAATGATGTAAGTCTTCATACGTTGACTTGTATAAGAAAATTCTTGCAGATGACGTAGGATTATCAGAGGAAGGAAGGTGTTAATTGTTAGGTTAGATTGATGTTCTGATATGAAAAGTGACGTTTAAAGTGTATTATAAGTGTTTCGTAGTGTTGTCATTAGAGTTGATGTTTTTGGTGTGAAAAGTAACGTTTAAAGTGCATTATAAGTGTATTTAGTGTTGACAGGTATCAGAGTTGATGTTTCGATATAAAAAGTGACGTTTAAAGTGTATTTTAAGTGTATCTAGTGTTGTCAGTCATTATAGTTGATGTTCTGATATAAACAAAAGTGACGTTTAAAGTATATTATAAGTGTATCTAGTATTGTCAGGTATTAGAGTTGATGTTCCGATATAAAAAGTGACGTTTAAAGTGCATTATAAGTGCTTCCTAGTGTTGTCAGGTATCGTGCATGTATTGGGCATGAGTAATATGATAACATTGGGATATATATAGAAATGCTATTCTGGTACTTGAGTGCGAAGAGGTTTATTTTGGGACCGTCACGTCTTCTTGGTGCCTCCTTAGGACAGTGTGGAAGGAGGTGGATGGTCCAGTTAGGTCCAAGGGCGTGAAGGAAGTGGAGGGGCTGATGTCAGGATGTTTTTTAAAAGGTGTGAGTGTCCTTAAAGGGAAAATATAACAGAGGAAACTTGCTGTCAAAAAGGATTAGTTGTAGTTTTGTTTATGTATGTGTTTTCCATATGTATCCTGGATCTTTTTGTTTATATATGTAACGTTTGGTTGTAGTTGAAGAAGAATTAACGTTTTAGATATAGATGATAAAAACGTTATAAGCGGAACAGATCACAAGATAATGATGATGATGATGATGAGGGAAGCAGTTGTGATGTTATGAAGGAAGAGAAGGAGTAGGAAGAGTAGATACAATACAGACCTATCCTTCCTACAGTATGTGCCTCTCTCTCTCTCTCTCTTTTTCTCTCTCCCTCTCTCCCTCTAACCTCAGTGCAACGGATGCTTGGTATGCACTAACGGCTGCCGGAAAGAATACACAGACGAGACAGTAATGAATAAAGAGACAAAGATAAGGCAGTGAACTTTTATTAGCTCCGATTGTCTTCACCTTCTGTTCTGTAGATGATTGAAGCAGATTATGTATATATGTTAAGACTGCTTTGGAGAGTCTGATATGAGTGTGTGTTAGGGTGAGGAGAGTCATTTAAGGATTATTCATGTTAGATAATCAAGTGTTAAGTATATTTCAATGGCTCTAAGTAGATTATATAAGTAATAGGATTCAGATTATACAATTTATTTTCAAGTCTCTCTGTGTGTGTGTGTGTATGGAGGGAACATTTTGTCTATTCCTCGTGTGGATGAGGAGTGAAAGTAGGAACAACACGTGCTTGATGTGTAGATGGGGTGACGTGTTTGGATGGGGAGATAACAGAGGTGGGGAGACTGACGCGAGGGGAGATAACTTGACGGGGTGGAAGATTTAGAACCTTAATAGAGGAACGTAAAGGAGGAGGAGGAGTTGGTGGAGGAGGAGGAGGAGGAGGAGGAGGAGGAGGAGGAGAAGTAACGCATGCTAAGCTAATATATTATATGCTCCACTCTTATGTTAACCTTACTCCACCTCGCCCCGCCCCGTCCCGTCATCTCCCTCCACCCTGTGTTTGCCCCGTTACTCACTCCACCTCCTCTTCCACCCGCCCACAGCCCCAAGATGAAGTACTTTGCTCTTACTGTTGTGTCTGAGAGTGTGTGTGGAAAGTGGATCGCCTTGAATAGGAATAGTGGAGATAAAATGCATTATGTAAAGTAAGTTGGGGACGATATATAGGTCATGCATTGTTCTTGTATACTGGTGTGTGTGTGTGTGTGTGTGTGTGTGTGTGTGTGTGTGTGTGTGTGTGTGTGTGTGTGTGTGGTAGTAGTAGTAGTAGTTATGTATAGTTTGAATTCCTTTTGTATAGACAAGCGAGATAATATTCTACTACCAAAAAAAATAATTCACTAAAGAAAATTACGGAAAACTAAAGGAATGAAAAAATAAGTTAAAAAAATAAAAATAAAAAAAGTCACCGTTATGCTTTTGTAGTCTATGTAGGAAGTCAAAATATAATAAGTTCCCAGGATATAAAAAGAGTAGGATCCTGTATAATAGTCTTCCATCCTTGTGGCTTGAAGGATACACAGCAAACATACAATCTGAATCCTTTTGAGTAAATGTAAAGAAGGAAATACTATAACAACGATGATAATGATAGGAAGAATGACAATACGAGTGTGTGTGTATGTGTGTGTGTGTGTGCGTGCGTTGACAAGACTCACATAAGACCAACTGGCAACTCACGACCTTCCACCACCACCACCACCACCATCACCTGAGGGTACAATGTCTCTCAGGAGGGCAGGTTGTAAGGGCGGGAGCTAGCGGGGTGGCTGTGACCCCAGGGCGTGCAACAGTGTCCAGGGGCGTGCCTAACCGTTATGAGAGAGAGAGAGAGAGAGAGAGAGAGAGAGAGAGAGAGAGAGAGAGAGAGAGAGAGAGAGAGAGAGAGAGAGAGAGAGAGAGAGAAGACCCCGACCATATCATCGGCCTTGCAATATTTGTTTACAGCACCTAACACCTGCTCGGCCAGTGACCTACCCTCCTCCCTCCCTCCCTCCCTCCCCCTATTCCCCACCTACACCTACACACACACACACACACACACCAGTCCCATCACGTGCTTATTAGGGGTTGCAGATTAGCTCGCCTTAACCTCGTCTTAACCGCCTAGGCCTCATCCCTAGTAGTAGTAGTAGTTATAATAGTAGTAGTTGTAGTAGGAATAGTAGTAGTAGTAGTAGTTTATGTAAAGCCTCTAAAGGAAGGAGGATCAAGTTAATGCAACAAGACTTACCTGGTTTACCTGGTTTTAACTTCTTGACCTGAATCATATAAGGTGTTTTGAAGGTGTTTTATCCATTTAATACTTGGATCTCTTGGTGTATTTTTTTTTTTTTTTATATAAACTGAATAATAATAATAATAGAAAAAATATATAATTATGATAGTATACCAATTTTTTTTTTTCTACATGATAAACGAAATAATGATAATAGTAATAGTAAAAAATGATCATTATAATAGTAAAAATGATAATGATAAGTGTGTATATCCTTGTCTGATAATTATTACCGAGTTGAGTTGAGTCATTAAGATTATGAGTGATTAGATACGTCATTGAGTTACTGTTTGTTATGTTGGAGTGTGTTTGCGTGCAGGCACAAACCACAGTCGTAACGTAACACCACTGATTACATACTACACCCTTCTCTAGTTTATTTGTTTACTGCTAGTCTTCCCCCTTCCCCTTCCCCTCTTCCCCTTCCCCCTAACTACACTCTTATCTTATTTCCAATCCTCCACCCTTCCTTCCCCCACCCACATAATAACACACACACACACACACACACACGATGCTTTCCTAATGTATATATTATCATACACACAGTAGAATGATTACACTGACCTTGCAGCTAAAGACCCAAGGAGAGGGAAGGGGGGAGAGGGTGTGTGAGGGTCTTGGTCTAGGGATGGGGGTGGGGATCTGTTATGGTGTTGTGGCCTCAGACTTCTTCCGTAAATGAGTCAGTAGTGTTGCGGTAATGTGTGTAAGGCTTGGAAATTCTATAGAGGAAAGTGTGTGTACAAGGAAAGAATGTCAAGGGGAAACTGAAGGTATTTTTACGATTTGTTAAGAAAGAATCATTGTTATTTTTTGTTTAATTGTGTATCGTTATTTTTTTTTAAGTATTATAAAAACTTGATGTGATTATTTTTTATGGTTTTGTTTGTGTGTGGTAAAGAAGAGTAATTATAGATTTATGTTTTGTGTTGTGTATTTTTGTTTATTTTTAAAGCATTAGGGAAGATATGGTGTGATTATTTTTTGGTGTATATGATAAAAAAAAAATAGAGGAATTATTTAGTTATCTTTTGAATTTTGTATTGTTTATATTTTTTTTATTTTCTCATTCATTAGAAAGATATGATGTAATTATTTATTTTTATATGTGTGGCAGAAAGGAAAGGGAGACAGTAGCAACAGCAGCAGCAACTAGGAGTGCCAACAAGGGAAGGGCAGGAAGCACTAACCTATACTATGGTTGGTCACTTGTGGCACTCCTCCACCCACACCCACCTCCCTCCCCCACCACCACCACCACCACCACCACTACCACCACTACCACCACTTTAACCCTTCTCACCTTCACCAAAGTCACTCAGTCTGAATTTTCCCCGAAGCTGCAGTGGATTCATCCCCACCCTTCTCTCCCCTCCTCAACCGTTCCCCCCTGGACCTTCTCTCCCCTCCCCACACCTCTTTCTCCCTTCCTCCTCTCCTCGATCCCCCAAACCCCCACACGCGTCCAGTTCTTGATGGTGATAACATTTTTCTTTTCTCTTTCTCTCTCCACTTCATTTTGTGTTCATATATCCTCCTCACTCACCCTTACACACACACACACACACACACACACACACACACACACACACACACACACACACACACACACACACACACACACACACACACACACACACACAGAGGCCAGCCCAGTGCTCCACCCTTTCCTTCCTCCACCCCTTCCTTCCTTCCCTCTCTCCCCGGCGGCAGACTGACCAAATTAGTCCCTCTGAAGCTATCTCCAACGCGTGCCCATATTTATACGTGGAAGGAGATCGTCTTCATTAATACATCAAGTCTCTGTTTAATTCCCTGACCGAGTGTTCCTAGTGACCCTCAACACCCTTATGCGTTACCTGGCGTGTTCTTGTTGTTTATTATCACAGGTGTACTTGGCAATAAACCTGGAGATGTGAGGTTAGGTTGTGGGTTGGAGTGTTGGTGTGGGTGTGGGTGACCTGAGGAAGAAAGGAGGTGTTTTAAGCGTGGGTGAAGGGGGTGGAGAGCAGGGAAAGGTTAAGGGGAAAGTTTATGCTTGTGTGGGTGAGTGGGTGTAGGTGTGGGAGGAACAAGGTGTGTATGTGTGTGTGGGTGGACGAGTTATGGAGCTGTGTGTGTGTGTGTGTTTGTTTGTGTGTGTGTGTGTTTGTGTGTGTGTGTGTGTGTGTGTGTGTGTTACAGAGGCTGCCTGTCACGTTTCCATCAACAAAATTACATGAATGACAGTGACAGTGACAAAAAAAGTTAACATTTCCTGGTGCATTTTGTTTATTTATTAATCATATATATGCAACGATTTTATTAATTTGCTAATATTTGTTTTTTATCATGTGCTGTTGGAAATTTTACGTATCTTATTGTGATGTTTAAAAAAATAACTGTTAACTTTACTATCACCAACTTCTTAACACTACTCTACCATCCATTCTCTCCTACTTACACTCCTTACCCATTCCTAACTCCACCTTTCTACTCCTACCCTCATACACATCACAACCTCAACATCCTTCACCCTCACCTTCCCCTTCCTCATGCATCTCCACTGAATCACTCGTGGCAGGTATAAGGGTGAAGAAGAACTAACTCCCTCCACAAACCGGTTTCATTAGAACACACCGCGGCCCGATTACTAGAACCGATAAGACTGTACCTACCTACCTGGGCCGTGCTAGCTAGGGGCAGGGTGGTGTTTTTGGCTATACAGGACAGGGAAGGACGCTTGGGAAGGTCAATAGCCAGACAGATGAGTGGAATGAGACAAGGAGGGAGGGAGGGTAACAGTGTACTCATGTCCTCACAGCTTTCAAGGTCATGTACTCAGCTAAACCCTTCTCTTCTTTTCTCTTCTCTTCTCTTCTCCCTTAAACTGTTTCCCCCGTCGCTAAGGGTTCCTTGTTCTATGTGTCTCTGTCTCTCTCTCTCTCTCTCTCTCTCTCTCTCTCTCTCTCTCTCTCTCTCTCTCTCTCTCTCTCTCTCTCTCTCTCTCTCTCTCTCTCTCTCCTCGCTCCCTCCTCGCCCCTTGTGCCCACTGGTGTTACTTTTTATCTCCCTTCCCATCTAGCCCTGGTGCCTGGGTGCGTCTGCGGGACGGGGCGGGGCAGTGAGGGTGTTGAGTGGGTGGTCCCCGTGCCGCCGGTGCCCCGAGTCTACTGAACAGTGGCATCACAGAACTGATACTTTATAAACTTGTACACTTCTTATCTGTATCTGATAATGAGAGTTGACATACACCGTGTTTTCTTCCGGTGTATTTAGTCCTATAGTGATTTTATTGTGGGTATGGAGTGACTATTGGGTGTAAATTATTATTATTTTGCTACCTTGGAACCGAACGGAAGTCATGAATGGAATGGGTGGGTGTGGGTGGTCAGCTGTATGAGAAGGACATGTGTGTGTGTGTGTGTGGGTGTGTATGGGTGGAGGTGACATTAGGTAACCCCAATGGAATGATGTTGAGTTGATGTCATATCCTGGGTGAAGGAAGAGTCCCGGCCAGTCAGTCCCCTTGTAGCCCGCACAGAGGCAGCATCACGCCGCCCTTACTCGCGTTCACCCCAACACGCCACCAACACCCACTACTCCTCACCAAGCCACGCACCACAACGGAGTAATAGTGAAGTGCGACAGTGGCATCGTTTACATACACCAAGAACCACCATCCTCTCGCTATCAGGAGGAGGAAAAGTTCATAGTTTACATTATTTTAAGTAGAGGGTTTTTTTTGTTTTGTTTTGTTACTGTTTGCTACTGGTCATGGAGAAGCACAGAAGACACTCCTCTGTTGACCCGCCAACGGCACGGCAGAACGGTACAAAGGTGAAGACGAGGAAAGTTAGTTACGCCGGACACTCCTCCACCAGGAATAAGGCTTATGAGTATAACATTGTGCCTCGTAGCATCGTCAACCTGAAGGAGGAAGACGAGGAGGACGAGGACCCACAGAAAATTCGACGGAAAAAAGGCATTCCCTTCGAGGAGGATTTCGCTTTAAAAAACAGTAAGGGATTTAAGTTCAATTAAGTTCAGCAGAGAAACCATTTTTGTACCTTTGTTTTGGGGTCTTGTGTACAAAGGGAAGCGTTGTTTAAACTTTCAAGGGCAGCTGTGTGTGTGTATGTGTGTGTGTGTTTGTTTTTAGTTTATAGTATATCTTCCCACGAGGCAAGGATAATGGCTACGTTCTTGACCCCAGTAGTGTGGTGGTAGTGTGGTAGTAGTGTGGTAGAGGAGGAGTTGGTGGGCGTCTCAACAGAGGACCTCACACGTCACGTCAGAGGTCAGAGCGGGTAGCGAGGGTCGAGCCCACTTAGCCTCAAGTAACATAAGGTGTGGGTCATTCACAAGCACAAAGCCACTCTGTGAATGAGGTGCATGGCTCGGCTCGGGTGTCTCAGGGAGGAGGAGGAGGAGGAAGCAGGAGTAGTAGTCAAGAGAAGAGATTTAACAACTTCATAACTATACACAAAGGGTTAAAAAATTAGTATATAAAATTATCTAACTTAAATAATGGGTCTTAAAACGTGTTAATGCTAGTACAGTTTCTTATAATATGTGTTCAGTGTAGCTAGTAAGGCAAAACCAGTTAGTCTCCAGCATCTTTCCATCCCTCTCTCTCCCTCCTTCCTTGATCGCTTCCCGCAGCCTGAATCACGTACACACACACACGTGCACACACACCCTTTCTTACCTGATATACTTAACCACACCCGTTCAATTGGATAAGTACAGCATTTTCTCTCCAGTCAATGCAACGCTTCACTCCATTTTCCTTCCTCCTCCATTCCTCCTTTCTCCTCTCCTCTCCTTCCTTTCTTTCTCTTCATTAGTGTGTTAAAAAAATCGTATTGCAGTAAATCCTACCTCACTAAATCCTACTTTACCACCACATCACGTAGTACCACCACACTCCACTACCTTAATAAATCCTATAATAACACTGTATAAAGTCTACCACAGCATCCCACAGCACAGTCTACCCTCCCTCCTCCTCCTCTTAACACAGCACACACGTGGGTACCAGACTCCTCCTTTTCGTCGTCAAAGTAAAAAACAAAAACAAAAAAGATGAGGATGAAAACCTCTTCATGGTGCGAATGAATGTGGTGAAGGGTGGAGGAGGAGCGTGTCTGGGGAGGGAGAGGGAAATACTTGGGGGGTGGAGAGAGTAGACAGGGGAGGAGGGCATGCGGGCGTTTGAGAGAGAGGGAGAGAAAGAGAGAGAGAGAGAGAGAGGGCGGGAGGAAGAGAGTGAGTCAGTGTGGGGAAGGCCTGCTCAGCGACCCTTCCTCTCTCTCTCTCTCTCTCTCACTCTTTCACCTCCATCTCATGTCCGATTCTTCCTCTTCCTCCTCCTCCTCCTCCTCCTCCTCCTCCTCCTCCTCCTCCTCCTCCTCCTCCTCCTCCTCCTCCTCCTCCTCTTTCTTATCTCCTCCACCTTGAGAAATAACCGGTGCAGGAGGTGTTCAAGTGAGAGTCAGGTAAGGTTAGTTAATTGGTATGCAGGTGTGGGAGGTAATTAAAGGTATTTTTAGGTGTTGTGATAGGAAAACTAATTAAGAAAAAGGTTGAAGAGGAAGAAAATGAATTACGTGTGTAGACTTTCATAGTTTTGTGGGGGAAGGAATTTTTGTTTGTTTTGCTTTTTCTTATCTTTCTTCCTTCCTTCCTTCCTCCTTTTTTTTTCTCTCCTTTCCTCCTACACTTCTCTTCTCCTCTGCACCCTCTCTCACTCATTTCCTCCCTCCGTTTTCTCTCTCAGGTTAGTTCTCCCTTTCTTCATTCCTTCAAAATTTGTCACTCCTCCTACTCCTCTTCCTCCTCCTCCTCCTCCTCCTCCTCCTACTATCACCATCACCATCATCATCATCATCACCAATACGTTTCCTTTCCATCTCCTCCCCTTCCCTCCTCTCCCATCACCATCATTTCCCTATCACCTTACGTTCCCTTTCAATAAACTGCCTTGGAAACATCGACTACCATCGTCACCCCCTTAACCGTCGTCCCTTCCTCACGTCCTGTACCTACTAACTATATAGACAAGACGTGCAGCATCAGTCCCTTGAATTGGTAACACTGTCTTACTACCACCACCATCATCACTACTACCACCACCATCACCATCACTACTACTATACATATTATACACATATATCAAACCTTCATCAACATAACACTGTACTATATATTTTTTTTATCTCTTATGGAAAAACTTGGTGCTTCTCTCTATGTATATATAAAAAAAGAAAAAAGAAGCTATGTTTTATGCCTTATCGTATTATTTATTATCAGTTAATTTCGAACGTGCCAACCAACCAATCAATCCAGTCACCCAAACCCCACTACCCCAAAAAATAGGAAAAAAAAAGGGGGGAAAAAAAGGAAAAAATATAAAAGTCACCCCTTACCTTAGCAACTCTTCCCACATCCTATATCCTTCTGTCTCTCACGCATACTTTCCTTTTCTATACAGCTCACATCACGTTTCCCATTACACTAACTAACTAGGTCTTAGTGCCACGCCCTCCTCTGCCTGCTGGCCTGGCACCTCACGCGTGTTAGTTGATGTTTATTAAAAGGTGGAGCACGTGCAGGTCGTTCACGTGAGGCTGATAGACGTGTAGGTTATGGTTAGGAGTCACATGTTGGTGCTGGTTAGGTTAGGTTGGGTTGGTGTGGTTAGGTTGGGTTTGGGTTAGGTTAGGTAAGGTAAAGTTAGGTTAGATTAGGGATGTCAAGTGTTAGGAAGTAGAAGTGTGTTACAATGAGTATCTTTTCACACTATAAAACTAAATATGGTGAGAATCAGTTAGGTTAGATCAGATTTTTTTCTTCTTTTTACGATCGTGTTCCTACCTGTGTTATCTACCTGTTGAGGTTATAAAGGTGAGTTGTAAGTTGTAACCACCAGATTGAGACCAGGTGTAGCGGCGGCGGTGTTGAGGGTTCAGGTTCAGGTTGAGGTGATGATGTCCTGCTAAACCTTACTTATCAAACGGCATTAAAAAAAAGAAAAAAAAGATTTCGACAAAAGAAAAGTTTACGATTGCTACAAATTGATACCCAAAAAAAAAAGTAAAGTAGTTTCTTCACCCACAGAGATAGACAAAAAAAAATAAAAACCAAGCTTACTGACCTCACTTAAGGAATAATTCACATATAATTAACCTTAATTTCATTTTTGCGTGGATAGGACAAAGGAGGAAGAAAAAAAAGAAAGATAAAAGAAAACATAATTATTCCTTTCCTTCCTGTGGGTGAGATGAGAGATGGAGGAAGATGCTGGATGCTGTAGTTATATATATAAATAACCTAGTATACAAAAGGTAAGGTGTGGGTAGGTAGGAGTCTTGTAGAATGTATATAAACTTGTATTTGAGGAGAGAGTTACAGTTGCGGGGTGGATAGGGAGGCGTGGCACTGGGAGGCACTGTGGTTTCCGGTGTGGCACTAAAAACGCGTGACGTAGTAGGGTATGGGTATGGGTATGGGTATGGGTGAGAGGGTATGGGTATGGGAGGGAGGGAGAGGAATTATTAGGTGGTAGCAGATTTGAGGCGTGATGTCAGATGTTCATGTGTTTCCCATTCTTCTCTTACTTTTTTTTCCCTCCTTCTCCTCCCTCTCCCTTTCCTTTTCCTCTCTTCGCTCCTCCTCCTTCCATTTCCGTCTCCTGCTCCCGTTCTTATTATTCTCTCCTCCTCCTCCTCCTCCTCTTCTTCTTCTTCCAATACCTAATAATTTTAAAATTCCTTCTTACTCATTGCATTTTTTTTTTAATACCACTTTTGTCTTCTTTTTCTTTCTTCCTTTCCCTTCTTTGTTATTATAGGCTTCCGTCTTTACCTCTATACTTTATTCCTATCCTTTACTTTCCTTCTGTCCCCTTTCATCCTTGCCCTTAACTCCCCACTCTGCCAACAACACCATTGACATTTACTGATACAGAAGATGCAAGGCTCGCATCCTCCGCTAGTTCTCTAAGGCAAGTGGCTATAGGCAAGAGGGGAGACTGAGGTAAATTTGAGTCTGTTTTAAATCATGGTATTGTTAGGTCTATGAGGGGAGATTGAAGGGGAGGGAAATAAAGTAGGTCTTAGTACATTGTTGGCGTGGAGGTAGATAGCATTTTGACTTATATTGATGGGACTAGGGAGACAAGGAGAATGAGCGGCGGGGCTGGCTGGCTGGGTAGTGGCACTCAGCGTGAGGCGCCTTGGCACGAGTTATTGGCACTCCACACAAGATACCACGGGCGCGCCACACCACACCACAACACACTGGCCGCTCCCTCCACACCTGTCTGCTCTATTATCTTGCTATAATTTACCGCTCCGTGCATGATCATCGATAATTACCTGGTCGCCCCTCGCTTAGGTTATTCCGGTGTATTTTAGGAAGGTTGGGATCAGGTTTACGCCACAAACTAGGCCAAACCACCGCCACTATACCGCCCAGGACTACTATTAGCCACGTTGGTAGCCTTGCTCGTGTACCCTTCCCGCCCTTCCCGTCCTTCCCGCCCTTCCCGCTGCCCTGCCACACAGCAACACGAACAATGCACCAGCCACCCGCCCGCTGTTTTAAACTAATGACTATCACCTGACCGACCTTATACCCAAGAATGTTTATATTGTAGTGGGTTTCCTTGACTACTACACGTTAAGATGCTACAGATGTGATTATTATAGAGAGACATAAAGGTTCGTCTTATCTTAGTAATTTCCAGCTCCTTCCAGCAAGTACTTCACCATCCCTTGTACTGGAATGGTGTTAAGACTGTACCCCCTCGACTGTGTATTGTTAAGTCGAGGGTTTTGTTATTTCTAAAGGATAGTGAGGATGGTGAGGGTGATGGTGCATGGCCGGTACTGGCAGTCACATCATCAACTATTTTTATTCCTGGGAAAGACCAGTGATGGGGCTCGCTTTTCCATCTCATTTTTAGAGTGTAATTGTGATTGTATGTTGAGTGTGTGTGTGTGTGTGTGTGTGTGTGTGTGTGTGTGTGTGTGTGTGTGTGTGTGTGTGTGTGTGTGTGTGTGTGTGATAAGGTTGTTTGTGTTTCTTGTTATGGGTCTGTTTGGTGTGAAGAAGAAGAGGAAAAAGAGACGATTCGAAGCATATGTTATAGAGGAAAACCGAACAAAATAGACAAACGCCAACAATTGCATTACACGTGTGGCTTGCGTAAACCGCCAACATAGGCCCCGTGTTTCCTGCCATTGGGGACGGGGCGGGGCGGGGCGGGGCTGGGCTGGATGTAGTAGGGTTGGGCGGGGTGTGGTAGAGTGGAGCTGGCAGACATAACCACCTAGCTACTATGCACGTTGCTGGTGGTGTTTCTGCCATAGTTACCTCACCACCACTACCACCACCACCACCACCATCACCACCACCCCAGCTGTGGCCTTAATAAGCGTGGGACAGAGATCGAGAATAGTAATTGTAGGTTAAATGTAATTATATATTCATGCACTACTAAGAAGGCTGAGTATTCGTGGCGGTGGCGTGCGTGCCTGCCTGTCTGCTCCCCCGCGTGGCCAGTGGGGGAGGTGGGGGGGTCAGGCAGGGTGTGTGTGTGTGTGTGTGTGTGTGTGTGTGTGTGTGTGTGTGCTGGGGTCAGGCAGCGGTCAAGTAGGACGGACGGTTAGGGGGAGAAAGGTCACAGTAGGATGGAAGGGGCGGTGCTTGGTCACGCAATTGTTAGGGCATCAAATAGATAATGGCGCGGAACACATCATCACTCATCACCCCCCCCCCCCTCCACACACACACACACACTCCCATGGGGGTCATCTCAGCGTGACAATCCAACCCTCAATTTAACACCCGAAGGACACAAGCAATAAGAAAAAAAAAACACTCCTAGCTCCGTGTTGTGGCCTGACGTGCCGTGTTGAGCCTAACTCGTGACCAGCTTGGCACCTCCTGTTGACACAATGGGGGGGGAGGGGCGGGATGGAGGGGCTGGGTCATGTCTCTCACCCTTAGCTACAGTTGCCCGTCGCTCTTCTCCCTACATGGTCAGCGGGGGCTCCTGTGTCAACACCCGAAGCTGTGTTGACCGAGAGGCTGTGGCGAGTAGCAAGGCTCCCCCGAGGGTCAGCCACGCCCAGCACCAACCTAACTCAACACAAGGAAGGAATGCATGGAAGGTGTTGAGGTTACTGGCAATTCTGGTGTGTGTGTGTGTGTGTGTGTGTGTGTGTGTGTGTGTGTGTGTGTGTGTGTGTGTGTGTGTGTGTGTGTGTGTGTGTGTGTGTGTGCGGAATACCAAGACTCACATGTGTTGGTTAATATACATGGTTAAAGTTTATTGCAAAATCGATATAAACACAAACTTTCAGAGACGAGTGTATCATGCTATCTAAGTAAATAAGTAAGTAAAGTGTGGGAGTGGAGTGAAAGGAAGGGAAGCGAGGAGATAAGATCCTATACCACTGCAGCATCACAAAACAATGGACAATAGGAGACTCAGATCGTGCATGTATGTGTAGATCCTTCCTTCCCTCCCTTGAACGACACATCTATACAGTCCCTAAATCTCCTTCCATATCTACAACTCATGATCCCATATCTCGTTTCCTGAGAGATCTTACTACAAGGGGAATCATGTCTATATTATGAGGATTTAGATTATAGTTTTTCCGATAAGAATGAATGATGTTATCCTATTTAGGTGTGAAATTTGACAGTAGGATTAGTGCAGTGCTTTCTCCACCTTACCCAGTGCTGAGACCAAGGTGTTAGTGCGTGGGCGTGGGCGTGTGGGCGGGGGGGGAGGGGGGGATGGAATGGAAAACCTGTTGGTGTGTGGCGTGAGAATCGAGAGAGAGAGAGAGAGAGAGAGAGAGAGAGAGAGAGAGAGAGAGAGAGAGAGAGAGAGAGAGAGAGAGAGAGAGAGAGAGAGAGAGAGAGAGAGAGAGAGAGAGTGGAATAAGCTCAAGAATCTGGTATGAACGTTACTGGTTAGGCAGAAAAGGCAGTAACGTCAGGTTCAGCGTGTGTGTGTGTGTGTGTGTGTGTACTGCTGATTATGCGTAGATTAGATTACGCCTTTTAACCCCTCCTCCCTCCCCTGACACCATACACTTACTAGGGGAGGTGCTGGCCTAGGCTGAGGTGGTGCTTGGTAGTGCTGTTGTGAATGTGTGACTGTTTGTAGTGTAGATAACCAGCACCTGTTTGAAGATGGTGTGTCTTGTGCGAATATTTTTTTTTTTTTTTTTACTCTTGCTATCTCTCTCTCTCTATCTTTATTTCTATCTCTCGTAAAACTTATCTCATTTCGCCTTTCCTCATAATCTTTCACACCGTTGTAAAAGTGGATGTGTATAGTAAAGTCTAAATTGTTTACCTGTTACCGAATCTTTAGTTTTATTAAATACACGAATCGTTTTTAGTAGTAATCGCCAGCTGTTATTTTTATTTATTTATTTATTTTACTTATTTTATTTTATTTTGTTATTTTTTTGGCTGCAGAGTTTTGTACATTAGCACTTTGGGTTTAAATCTGCCAGTGATGACGAGTTGTTGGGTGGGTGGGTGGTTGGATGAGTAGGTGGGTGGGAGGATGAGTAGGTGGGTGAGTAGGGTGGGTGGGTGGGTGAGTAGGGTGGGTGGGTGGGTAGGTGGGATGCAGCTCACCCGTCACGGTTCAGTTGAGATCGTGACTAGCGCCTCGGGTCAGTCAGGCTGTGATGCATCGTGTTCGAAACGGGATCGAGAGGCAGAGCAGCTGAAAGTGGCGCTTTTTTTCACAAGGTTTGAAGGTCAGGGAGGAATCTTTCAAATCACTCATTCTCTATCTCTCTCTTTCTCTCTCTTCTCTCATCTCCACCTTCCTTCAATTATTCCTATTCCTCTTCTCTCTCTTCCACTCTGGTTTGAAGGTCATCGAGGAATCTATAGCCTGGTCCGTTACTCTTCTTTTCCATCACTAAAACCTGACCACTACTAACCATATGTGTTTCTTTACTAACATTATAACATGCTTTCGAGAGTCTATCCACTTTTAGGGAGAGAAGGAGACGGAGGGAGGGAGGAGTAACTGTTATAGCATCGTCTGGAGAGAGACAATACATTTTTTCTCTCCGTTCAAGTCTCGGAGAAGGGAGAGAGAGAGAGTGGGGTTTGATCACACGTTGTTTAGCTGGAGGAATGTGTGAGCGTTTACCCAACACACTTTTTGTCTCCACTCTCACCACGCCCTTGTCATACTCTTGCAGCAGCTGACAACCCACGTCCCTCCCCCTTGACACGCCTCGCAGATATGTCTTTCACTTGAACTTTTCCTAGACGCCCAGAGCCACCGTGGGAAGGATGCTAACTCGGGTGGTAACAAGACTCACTATTACACCCTTCGCGTTTATTACTATTACCATTACTAATACCTTCTTTGGGTTACTATTAAAATAATCTCTGTATTTTCTTAGTAAGTTGGATTAGAGTTTAACATCTATAGTTTCATTCATCTCGTACTCTTCTTTTATATATTTTGTAACACCATCTCCAGAGGGAAGGAAGGGGTGAGGGTGAGAGTATAAGGGTGACTTAACTCTAACAAACCTTTTAGTCAGGATGCCAAACTAACCCGTTCCGGCGTCTCATTGGCCCCTCGGCGTCTCCCATGGCGATGCACTTTCACTATAGGACCTTTATTACGTCACGCACAGGTATACGTGATGATAAAAACTAGCCCGTCGCTGCCAGGTGGTGGTTAAGGTTCAGTTCCACCTGCTGTGTCGCCGCGTGAGAAGCTGGGCAGAGACGGTGAACCTGTAGTGTGCTGGAGGCGTTTCGTGGCCCGCGGGGTTCTGGTCTTTAACCCTGTGCACACCTACTTGTTAACGTGTGTGTGTGTGTGTGTGTGTGTGTGTGTGTGTGTGTGTGTGTGTGTGTGTGTGTGTGTGTGTGTGTGTGTACTTTTTTTGTCATTGCTTTTCCGTTGATTCCTTTTGCTTTAGTGAAAATACAGTAAGTAAAGCAAAGGAAGGATGGATAGACAGTAAACAGTTAGCATGACAGGTCAAGCAGATGTACAGTAAAGCAACCCTGTAAATCAGTACAGTCATGCATGCAGAGGGGACATGGGAGAGAAGAGGGGGGAGGGGAAGGTCAGTAAGGTTGAGAAAGCCATGAGGTTGCCCGGACACACCTCATTAAGCTCTCTGATGAAGCCGGAGCAAGACAGTGACCCTTAGACTCTTTATAACGTATGTCTAGACGCCTGTGGTTGTCATTTCAGTTCCAGGAAAATTAATACTCTTGAGGGATTGCGGTGAGGTGTGGAAGGGAGGGAAGGGGCGGCGGTGGAAGCCTCACTGACAAAGACGAATGGAATGAGGAAAAGTTGGATTTGTAAAGACGATTTCCATGATTATTAATGAACACCTTTTGTCCTGAGTGTAGACGGGAAGGTAATGGTGATTCAAGACATGAGTTAAGATATTAAAGCATGATGAAATGTTAGTCTTCTGTTAGTATCGTTACAGTAAGGTTTAAGAATGTGGTTGTTTAATATATTGATGTGAAAGAATAGAAGAAGGAAGGGACTGCAGTGTAAGAGGAAATGTAAAGTAAATAACAGCTGTGTGCTTGCATGTCGCCTGGAGTGAGTAATTACGTGTGAAGGAGAGAACAGAGGAGAAGAGAGAGAGTGAAGAGGGGAGAGTGAGGAGGGGAGGAGGAATAGAAGGAGTGAGAGGAACCTACTCCGATAGGCAAACAAAGGGTTGCAAATAAAACAGTTAAATACCATGAGAGCAACCACCATTACTGCAATTACCAACATAAATATTCCTTTGTCTCCACCACCACCACCACCACCACCACCACTGCTGCTACCTTTCTGCTGTGGTCGCCTTGCTATCTATGGGGAGCCTTCGTAAGGGTTCCTCATTATGCTAACGAAAGAAACTGAACCCCAAGACCCAACTCGATCTCCTTCCCTTCTTCTCTCCCTCCCTCCCTCCCTTACCTCCTTCCCTCTATCCTTCCCTCCCTCTTAACACCTGATAGACTACTGCACTTCATCCTTTAATCAACCTTCCCATGCCATACCTTTCACCCCCAACCACAAAGCCAGTCTCCCAACGCCCCTTCCACACCACCACACCACAACCTTCACGCCCTCCTCCTCCTCCTCCTCCTCCTCCTCCTCCTCCTCCTCCTCCTCCTCCTCCTCCTCCTCCTCCTCCTTCTTTGGCTATCAGATACAGCTCGCTTCCATTCTTACCTTGTGTGAGTGCAGGAACATTATAATTCTGCACGTCTTAAGATGATAAGGATAAGGACGATTAGTAAAGGAAGTGATGGAGTAATGTGATGTAATGACGATAGGTAATGCGGATGTTAGGCTTGTTAAGTAAATGTTGAATTGTATACATCCGTTCAAGGGGATGACCAAGTAATGCAGAGGATGTAGGCACCAAAGGGGAGGTGAGGAGGCAAAGGCAATGTTGTAAGAGTGAGGTCCCCTACCGGAGTGTTTTTGGGAGTAGGAAGGGAGTATATGGTGTGTATGTTGTGGCTGTATAGTGTAAGGTAAGGGCAGGAAGGCACCACACACACACACACACACACACACACACACACACACACACACACACACACACACACACACACACACACACACACACACACACACACACACACACACACACATATCCAAGGGGACGTTGCTAAACACCGAGGGTCCCTTTGAAGCGCCTTGGGAACGCCATATACGGAGGAGGTGTTGGAGGCGGCGGACGTCACACCAGGGGCGCCACCTTCCCCCAGACGCCGACCGACCTCTCAGACGCCACTTGTCCGGCGACTCCTCGATCCCATCAAGACTCCCTCGTGCTTGCTCCTGTCGTTAGCTGCTACAGAAGGGCGTGAGGTGAGGTGGTGTTAAGTAAGCCTGTCACTGTAGGAATTAGAAAGACTCCCTCGTTCCCCCTGATTAATGAGTGTTCGTTACATTAAATTGGTTACTATTATGTATTAGATATTGTAGCCGTGTTTAGGTGAAGTGTTTTGGCGAGGAGTGAGAGAGGGAGATCCACGGAGCCAAAGGTCAGGGAGCACTGAGTAACAGGAGCCTTGAGCCACGCGTGCAAACCAGAAAAATGGTGTTGAGATTACATTGTTGAGCCCCGACTTGGCTACTGTTACCCGCCGTGTAGCAAGGGGTGTAGACACGGAGGAGGAGGAGGAGGAACAAGTTTTAGTCTTAGGCTGAGATAAACGAGGAGAGACACTAAGATGTAATGAGATGACAAGCCAAAGAGACACAGTACTAAGTGGCAGCAAGAAGAGATGACTTCAGAGTGACAGTGAGGAGAGGCACTCTAAGCGGCACGTTTGATAGGAGGGCAGTGGAATTACTACTTAGCGAGACCATAGGCGAGGGTGTGAGGGCGGAGGCGGAGGCGGAGGAGTGACGAGGCGGGCGGGCGGACACACAAACACACACACAGATAGACAGACAGAGACAGACAGAAGGGAAGGGAAGAAGGATGGTCGGTGGTCCTGGCGGCAACTAGACTGAAGCCACTTGCACGTAGCTTCCCTTCCACCCAGATTTTCTTTACCATATGATTTATTTTCTTCCCTGTAACGTGTTTTCTCTTTATTTTTATATACCGTTCGTTTATATATATGCGTGAGTGTGTGTGTGTGTACGCGTGTGCAGTCAAAATAAATGTAAAGGGATCCGTTTGAAGTGTTGCGTGTTGACAAGGATATAAGAGTGAGTGAGTGAGTGAGTGAGTGGCGTGTGTTTGCGTGCGTGTGTGTGTGTGTGTGTGTGAGTACGTGAACGGGCCTCGTATCCTCCCACTATGGCGTTCCTCCCGTGCTGTAGATAGAGAGAGGCTCGTTACGTGTGCTGTTCTTTACCGAGGGAAGGAACGGGAGGAGCGAGGGAGCCAGCGAGCATGTGTAGTCTTTTGTGGTTGAGTGATTCACCCTCGCAGACTGACCCTCAGAACACTAGCGTCCTCTAAGGGGCGTTGCTGCTCTCTAGCCGCGGTGACTCATCCAGGGGCGGGGCGGGGCGGGGCGGGGAAGGACTAGGAAGGACGGGGCTAAGCTAAGCTGCCGACAGGTATACGTGGAGACAGGTAAAATGAAATACATTTCACGGTGTAATGTTAGGTATTTTTCTCTCTCTACGTTAAAGGAAGTGAGGTAGAGTTAGGAAAAGTTGTTAATTTGGTGTTATAGAGACTTGGGTTTGTTATATACTTAGTCGTGGAGTATAATGTGAAAGTACTGTAGAGGAAGCTATGTTTATAATCGTCTCCCTCACTGACACCTAGACTAAAGAACACATGAACCAGTAGTAATAGTCACCTATAAGAAACTAAACGGTAACGGAAGGAATGTATAAATCACAAAGAAATAACTGCGGGGCATCTATTACTACTGCGGAGAAAATGTGCGTAAGGAGGGAAGGAGAGGGTTATGTGAGGGTCTGTTTGTGGCTCTTGAATACCTGTGATTGGTGGGATAGAGACACACACACTCGACTCATTTACTCAACAGCGAGCCCAACGATGCCTTCCTTCTCCTGCGTTGTGGTGAGCTAATATCCGGCTGGTAAATGAGAAGTTCCTGTATGTTTGTTTGGTTTGGTTTGGTTTGGTTTGGTTTTGGTTTGGTTAGGTTTGGTTAGGTTTGGTTTGGTTTGGTTTTGGTTTGGTTTGGTTTGGTTTGGTTTGGTTTGGTTAGGTTTGGTTTGGTTTGTTTAGGTTTGGTTTGGTTTGGTTTTGGTTTGGTTTGGTTTTGGTTTGGTTTGGTTTGGTTAGGTTTGGTTTGGTTTGGTTTGGTTTGGTTTGGTTTGGTTTGGTTTTGATTTGGTTTGGGTTGGGTTGGTTTGGTTTGGTTTTGATTTGGGTTGGGTTGGGTTGGGTTGGTTGGGTTGGGTTGGGTTGGGTTGAGTTGGGTTGGGTCTGGTTTGGTTTGGTTTGGTTTGGTTTGGTTTGGGTCTGGTTTTGGTTTGGTTAGGTTAAGTTAGGTTAGGTTAGCAGTGCGTGGTAAACCAATGAGGCTGAGATAAAACAGTATTAAATATATGTACTGTGTGTGTTCTATCAAGGGGAAACTAGTGTAGACGAAACATTATATACCAACCACAGATAAGAGCTATTGGAGGGTGATCATAACATAGAATATATCTGAGTTTGTTTATATAATGGATAACCAGATTTTGAGGCGGTAATGGTGCCTGAAGGGAGGGTAGGAGGAGCATGGTGGCCTAGGGGTCTGGTGGGGGGAAGAGGTATGATCCGTGGGGCGTGTGCTTGTGTGGTGGTGGTGGTGGTGGTGGTGGTGGTTGAGTCTGGCCGAATATGGTAGGTGGAGCCACGGGTCGGTCAGCAGGCCATCTCAGAGCCCACCAACCCGCTCTCCTCCTCCTCCTCCTCCTCCTCCTCCTCCTCCTCCTCCTCCTCCTCCTCCTCCTTCTCCTCCTCCTCCTCCTCTTCACCACTATCTCATCACACCACTTCTCACCTTCGTCAAGCACTCACCACCATTTTGCTTATTTGCCTTTTAACACTTTCCTACTCACATATACATTATCTCTCTCTCTCTCTCTCTCTCTCTCTCTCTCTCTCTCTCTCTCTCTCTCTCTCTCTCTCTCTCTCTCTCTCTCTCTCTCTCTCTCTCTCTCTCTCTCTCTCTCTCTCTCTCTCTCTCTCTCTCTCTCTCTCTCTCTCTCTCTCTCTCTCTCTCGTTATGATAAAAACCTAGGTTCTCTTTTATCATGTGTAGTATTTATTCATTCCCAAATCCCCGTCGCGTCCCTCGGCTTCTCGGTCATCTGCTGGAGGCGAACGAACACCCTAAGAATGGTTGTGGAATGCTAACTCACCCTAACTCACCTTCACTCACCCTTACCCTCCACCACCCTAACCTAACCTAACCTAACCTAGCCACCCCTAACGAAGGAAGGAAGGAAAGGATCGCCTCCCTTTTCTCTCCTCTAATGGGATCAAGGGTCAGATTTCAGTAAGGGTTCCAAGTCTTATTACCATAGACACCACCTCGGGATGTAAAGATGTTGAGGTTTCAGTGAAGTGGTGAAACAGAGGCTGGGATTTCCGTAAAGAGCAGGCGTCCAGTCATTTGTTTTGTATATCCGTTATGCCCGGAATCTGATGTGAAAGTGGTGGTGGTATGTGGTGGTGGTATGTGATGTCCTCATGTGTCCTTCATGTGGTGTGTGGTGTTAGTCAGGGAGGTTTAGGTGGAACGAGTGTGATGTAAGATTGAAAGACCGGATGGAGAGAGAGAAAACAGTCAGGCTGGGTATGGTAAGGTCAGGTAAGATTTGAGGTGTGAAGGAATTGTGATCAGAAAGGTAGAGTGTTAGTGAGCTTGTGTCTGTGTTGTAGTATGCAGTTAGTGAAGGAAGAGAGAGAGAGAAGGTGAGGTGAGGTGGGGTGAGGTGAGGTGAGGTGAGAGAGGTGGAGTGAGAGACAAAAACCTTCACGTCTGAGGATAAATCTTCCTTCTTCCTATTCTTCCTAGACATCCTCTCATCTAGTATTCCCGCCCGCACCTCCGACTTCTCACGCCCTTCTTCATTCATTTCATTCATTTCTTGTTTGTTTCTTTCATTCGTTCAACCATCCACATCTCTCTTAGTTCCTCCTTCCTATTCCCTCTTCCTCCATTCGTTCAATCATCCACTTCTCTCTTAATTCCTCCTTCCTATTCCCTCTTCCTCCATCCATTCAATCATCCACATTTTCTTAATTCCTCATTCGTATCCCCTTCTTCCTCCCTCACTTTGCTTCTCTAACATGGAAGAAAATAATATCGTCAAAGTTAATATGATTTCTAAATACGATATAAATTTTTCCATTACTATTAGATCCTTTTATTATCCATTAGTATGTTATGATTGTATTCAGTGTGGGGAGCATCCGTTTTTTTTTGTTTCTTGGGCTATAAGATGAGGTTATGGCTGTGATTATGGGGAGGAGGAGGAGGAGGAAGAGGAGGGGAAGGAAAGAGATGGGCGGGGAAGAGCAGGAAGGGGAGGAGCGGACCTTGTGGAAGGGGTCAGGAGATGTCAAGGTCAGGTGGTGGTGGTGGTAGTGGTGGTGGTGGTGGTGGTGGTGGTGGTGGTGGTGGTGTTATGTTTAGGTTGTGGATGGTTTGTGTTGGTGTTGCAGTGGTTGATCCACCACCACCACCACCGCCACGACCACCACCACCACCACCACCACCACCACCACCACCACCACCACCACCATGACTATTACCATTACCATCTGTTGCTCCATCATCATCATCATCAACACACACACACACACACACACACACACACACACACACACACACACACACAGTTATCCGAGGGTATCGAACGCGGTTAAACAGAAAAGTAACCTCAGAGAAGAAGGAAAAAAAATCTTAAGAGTGACCGTTAATGTTTGACACTGCAATAAGTACTTTCCTTCTTCCCTCCCTTCCTCCCTTCTTTCCTCCCTTCTCCCCTTCCTTTCCTCCCTTCCTCCCTTCCTCCCTTCCCTCCCTTCATCTCTCCCTTCCTCCCTCCCTCCCCCCTTTGACTGGATGACGGTCACTGAACTGGGAAGCTGATGTAGCAGGGTTGGAATTCAGACAGGTGCATTTAAACCTCTATAACCTGTTTGAATGCTTTCGTATAGGATTCTAGTGAAGGATGCGTGTGACGTGCTGTGTGTGTGTGTGTATGTGGTAGGATGAGGAGTGCGTGTGTTGCGTGTGTTGCATGTGTTGCGTGTGTGTGTTGGGTGCAGTGACGTGGATGTGGTTGTCGTTGTGATGGCGAGTGATGTTATGGTCGTGTTGGCGTATGTGCAGTCGTCGTTTGTGGCGTTTATAGGGCGTGAAGGAGGAAAGGAGTCTGGGGAGGAGAGGAGGAAGAAGCAAAGGAGGAAAGATGAAAAGATGCAGAAGATAGTGAAGAAAAGAAGGAGGAAAAGATTGAGGATAGGATGAAGAGGAGGAGGATAAGAAAGAGAGGGTGAAGAGAGCGAAGAAAAGGAGGTGGTGGTGGTGGTGATGATGGAGGAGTGTGTGTGTGTGTGTGTGTGTGTGTGTGTGTGTGTGTGTGTGTGCGTGCGTGTGCGTGTGCGTGTGCGTGTGTGTGTGAGGTGCCCTTGCCCGAGGGAGGGGACAACCCACTCTGTCTGGCTGCTCTCATAATCCAACCTCACCACCACCACCACCACCACCACCACCACCACCACCACCACCACCACCACCACCACCACCACCACCACCACCAACTGACTTTTGTTACCTTTAGTTTCATTGCTTCTTAAATAATGTTTCTAGCTATGTTTGGCGCATCTCCTTCTCCCCCTTCACCCCCCTTACCCCCTTTACCCCTTCCTCCAACTCCTCTCCCCCGCTGCCCCGCCGGGAGATGAACAATTAGTCTGTGAATCACCTCGTCAGGTATTAGCATAAGACACGAAAAGCCGATTAGTGAGACTAACGTCGATTCTTCACATTACCTCAAGAATGTATGTGTGTGTGTGTGTGTGTGTGTGTATGTATGTGCGTGTGTGTGTGTGTGTGTGTGTGTGTGTGTGTGTGTGTTGGGGTGGGATGGTAGGGTTTATGTATGTTTTTATTCATACATAATACTTGTATATCACCATTTTTTACACCGATTAATAAGATAACAAGTGAACAATTGCTAGGGAATACAAATTTTTTTCTCCTTAAATATCTCCTCATTTTGGTTACTGTTTGTCACTGTCGTTGTACTGTCTATTATCTCTCACTTTTATCAGAATTCTCTTTCCTTTCTCTTCCCTTCCCTTCCTCCCTTCCCTTCCCTTCCCTTCCCTTCCCTTCCCTTTCCTTCTTATCTTCCACCTCCTTCCCCTAGCCCACCTGTTCCTCTCTTTCCCCCTTTCAACCTCCTCCCCATTCGTCTTCCCACCTGTCTTGGCGCGTTATCTGCCGACCCTTTGAACGTGTATGTGTATCACTATAATATAACACCTCGACACCTCACTACCTACAACCCAACCAGGTGTGCTAAGTCTTAACCAACCTCACCTTGACAGACTCCTTTTTTTTTTTTTTTTTTTTTTTTTTCTCTCTCTCTCTCTCTCTCTCTCTCTCTCTCTCTCTCTCTCTCTCTCTCTCTCTCTCTCTCTCTCTCTCTCTCTCTCTCTCTCTCTCTCTCTCTCTCTCTCTCTCTCTCTCTCTCTCTCTCTCTCTCTCTCTCTCTCTCTCTCTCTCTCTCTCTCTCTCTCTCTCTCTCTCCTTCTTACCTGTCTGTGATTCGTTCCCACCTGCCTGCCTTCCCTCATTAAGTAAACCAACAAATTAAGTAGATTTTGATATAATGGTAAATAGAATTGCTTTAATTATTAGAGGAATGATGAAAAAGGGAAAGAGATTAGCTATTAAGACATCGGTAACTTAGGTAAATTAATCGTTTTGTTTTGGTAGATAATATTTTTTGTTTAAGTAATACATTCGACTTTTCTTTCCCCTTCTTGTGGTTGGATTGGGTGGAGGTGGTGGTGGTGGTGGTAGTGGGGCGGATGAAGAGGGGTGAAGGGGGGCGTTTTTCCCTCCAGGTGAACTGCTCCATTGTTATTGTATTTGATGAAGAGAAGATGAAGAGAAAATTACACACCAGAGGGAGATGTTAGGGTAGGACAGCGTTAATCTCAATATGTAGGAAGATCGGTTTTACCTTGACTCTCCCACCGATTCTGAGTCTTATAGTGAAGTTAGGTTTACTCTTCTCCCTGCTTGAGTCCTGCTGGGGGTGGGGAGGGAGGGGGAGAAGGATACCATTGTGGGCCAGGTAAACCAGCTATACATACACATAGTCATCATCTACCTAAAGCTTCTGAGGCAGCGGTAGGAGGAGCAGCAGGGAGGTGGGAAAGGTCAAGGATGCAGGAGTCTCTATATAGCTAGGTGAGGTTATATTACAGGCAAGGGACAGGTACATGCACAGGTGAGAAGGTAAGGTAAGGTAAAATGTGTGTGTTTGTGTTATGTTTTTTTTTATTGTTTTTATTAGTTTTGATGTTGTTGTGGTGTTGATGGTGATAGTTGAAGGGGTGTGGTAGAGTGTGTGGTGGTGGTGAGTGGGTGTGAGGGTGAGTTAGGTGGGACATGCAGGTAGTTTAAGGGGTGTAAGGGCGTGTAGTGGTGGTGAGTGGGTGTAAGGGTGTGTTAGGTGGTGTGTGCAGTTAGTTGAAGGGGTGGAAGAGTGTGCATTGGTGAGTGGTTATTAGAAGGGGTGTGAGGGTGTGATAAGTGGGATGTGTTGGGGTTCTGTGGGTGACTTGTTGGGGATGGGAGGGTCATGGAGGGTGTTAGGGGGAGGTGTCGGGGGTGACATAGAGGCACTTTCAGCCTGCAAAAGTCAGTGACACGTTCTTATCTTAAGGAGCCAAAGTTGACCGCTGGATAAGGTATCAATGTTAGGGTGACGTAACGAATGACTCACTCCTCTCTCTCTCTCTCTCTCCCCCTCCTTTTACGTCCTCCATAATTCTCTCTCTCTTTCTTTTCTTTTTTTCTCTCTCCCTATCTCTCTCATACCCTAAAAAAACACATCACTTTGCAATCATCGATAAAGATTGAAATACTCGTGATAAAAACTTAATAGTCTACATAAATAAATTAAGTTCACGATTAATTTCGCCATGAACGTAATTTATTGATGCATGATGGAGATGGAAATTAAATAAAATATATAAACAAACTTATTAGTGTAAAGGAAAAGGTTTAGTTAGTTGGCTTAGAATCTGCAAATGCGATACTCTTTTGTTTTTTCTTCCATCTATTGCGAGTTACTATGTGAGGGAGGATAGGGCGGTAGGAGGGGGGGGGGGGGCGATTACCTATTCTTTCTCTGTCATTATATTCTCCTTATTACCCCTCCTCCTCCTCCTCCTCCTCCTCCTCCTCCTCCTCCTCCTCTTTTTCCTGTCGGTGTCCTCTGTCCTCTCTCCTCCTCCCTCCACACAACATGACCTGACCACTCCCCAGCTTGATACTCTAATGAGGAGAAAATGAGAGACTAGGATGATGATGAGGAGGAGGAGGTACAGGAGTAATTATGGAACTAGGTCACTGATCTCTATGTCCATATTTGGTTCTCATTATAATGTGTTTCAGCATTCCATCAACACCTGCCTCCCTCTCTCTCTCTCTCTCTCTCTCTTTCTTTTTTTCTCTCTTTTTTTTCTATCTATCTGTCTTTCTCTATACTGTTTTTTTCTCACTTTTATTTATCTTTTTTTTTTCTCTTGTGTCTACCTATATGATATACGAGGCTATCTAGTTATGTATACATGTTGTGTTATGTATGTGTGTATGTATGTATGTATGTATGTATGTGTGTATGTATGTATGTATGTATGTATGTGTGTATGTATGTATGTATGTATGTATGTATGTATAAACAGGTAAGAGTGAAGGTTATTGAGATGAGATAAGTCAAGATACTGATTATAATGTGTAAACAAGTGTGTGTGTTAGGTTGCCTCTCCTCCCCCACTTGGCACACTTTGGCACTCTAATCACCTGAGTGCCTTACTGTCTAGTATGAGCAAGGTCGAAGCTTGGCACTATTACTTGTACTGTACGAGTATAGATAAAAGGAAGGCATGAGGGAAGGAAGAAGAGATAAGGGGAAGATATGAGAAAGGGGAGATAAGGAAAAAAATACTGGCTATTAAGAGTGTACTGAGTGTAACTTCTCATTTAGATAACACAGGGTTCGAACCTCTATACTGGGGCTTAGGTGAAGTATACAGGTAGAAGATTATACAGGTAGCACAGATGTGGGAGTGTTTATAGGTTACTGTAGTAGTGTCAAGAGGCAGAGATTACCACCTTCTATATGATTGACTCAGTATGTAATGAGAAAATCTAGAGCCTTGGATAATAAAGTTAGGATGTGATAAGGAACAGGTTGAAGGAGTTGGGTTGTGTGTAAATGATAGTAACTGATGTCTGATATATGGAAGGGAGGGAGACTGATTACAGGTGACAGGTGAAAGGAGTGAGGTGTAGCCAGCTAGTGAGGGCAGGTGACTTGCCTAATTACCTGTATGCCTATGAAAGGAGGGTAAAAGGTGCCCAAGTGATGCTCTGAGTAATACCTGTTGAGATCTATCCAGGTAACACTATTAATAGGGTGATATAACACTACAATAGGTATTTGCATGTTATCTATTCCAGAACGTAGGCTTGAAGTTAGGTTAGGTTAAGTTAGGTTAGGTTAAGTTAAGGTTTGGTTTGGTTTGGTTAGGTTAGGTTAGTTTAGTTTAGTTTAGTTTAGTTTAGTTTACTTTACTTTAAGGTTAGGTTAGGTTAGGTTTAGTTTGGTTAGGTTAGGTTAGGTTAATACATGTTAGCAAGTGTACTAAGAACTAAGTAAAAGAGTCGTTACGATGCAAAGACGACATTATGAGAGGTAGGGAAGGGAAGAGGAAAGGGAACAAGGAGAAGTAGGAGGAGGAGAAGATCCTTTTAGCTGACCCGTGATGAGTTAGGTCACAGCCAAGTCC
>JAXIVD010001709.1:0-2500 GCA_036785275.1 Cancer borealis
CTGCTCTGCCGCCCACAACACCCTGACCGGTACGTAAGTCGTCTGCGAACGATTCGGTACGACACATCAGCATTCGGGTGTTCTCTACTAGGGAAGGGAGAGCCGGAGCCTGTTTGTCGAGACTCTCCCGAATTCCCTCTGCACGGGTCCATATTCTGGCCCCGCCCGCGAACGAGCGGGGAACAAATCTCTCGAAAAACAATGGTGACCATCCCGATGCAAGCCGTACGCGGTATCGTTGGTCATCCAGCCGGGATTCTGCCTTAGAGGCTTTCAGGCATAATCCCACGGACGTAGCCTCGCTCCACTGGCCGATCGACCAAGAGCGGAACCATATGTCCGGACCTGCCGTTCCTCTCGTACTGAGCAGGACTGCTGTATCAACGACATAACTGCCAACAGTAGGGTAAAACTAACCTGTCTCGCGACGGTCTTTCTTTTATTTATGCCCCCCAAAAGGTAGCGCTCACGCTCAAAACTTGTTCCCAAACATAGAGAAAAGGTCGCGCACACGGTTCCCAAAAAAAAACTTGTTCCCGTGAGCGTGAGTATTTTACCTTTTGGTGTTTTGTGAGCGACCTTTTGACCAAAAAGGTAACCAAACTTGTTCCCAGTGGAAAACTAACCTGTCCCGTGAGAAATGTGTAAAACTAACCTGTACTAGCGGGAACTTATCTGGTTTGTTATACCTTTTCAAAAAAGATTATAAACCGCTAATACTCCGTTATTAAACATATTTCTCCTATCTTAGGAGAGATATGTATAAAAGAAGTAACAATTATAATATATCTTGGAAAAAAACTCATAAATTAGGTCAAAATTTTGCACTTATACTAATAAAACTTAATAAATTATTAAATGATTATATCACAAAAAGTTCTTAATGTAGTACCATAATATTTTTAGGGAATATTAAGGACAAAATACGCTATAAATGTGCTAAAGGGAAAGTCCTATAGAGCAATCGTTCAAAAGTCAAAAAATTATTAAATATTTTGTTTGAGTCATTACGATTCCAAATTTCTTTGACCGAGATTATCCATCTTTGGTATATCGTTAGAGACTTATATTATCTACTACATATTGACGGCGTTCTTCTTAATCAATAATATTTTAGGAGATATTAAATATGCCGTACTAATGAGGTTTAACCTCCATTTTACCTATTGGTTGACCCTTGACAATAAAGTCTTCTGAATAAAAGTTGTTTATCTTAACATTGTCAATAAGTCTACAAAGCGTTATTATTATAAATGTAAAACTTTAGGAAATAGTAAATATTTTCTATTAACAATGTTTGACTGTTTACAAAAAAAGTACTTTAAGCAAAATATGTTCGTATTAACACGGTCTCTAAGTCTACTACACGTTAATGTCATGAGTCTAAAACGTAAGAAGAAATTATTAGTTACTTAATTTTTTATTTTTTGAATTTTTTATAAGGTTTGAACCCATATGCCTTCTGTTTTACCATTTACAAAAAAATACTTTAAACAAAAAATATTAGTCGTAGTATGATCTATTATTGTGCAAAATTTCATAACGATATCCTTTCAACTTTTCTGATATATAGACGATTTTCTCTAAAAATAAAATTTTTGCCAATTATCCCAAGAAAATTTTCGGTTGTTTTCAATGAAATCCTAGTATGTTGTACAGAATAGTCTAGCGCAGATTTATAGCCAAGAAAATTTCATCTATCTCTGAAATTTTTTATTATTAAAAAAAATAAATATTTCCAATTTTTTGAAAAAAAAAAAAAAAAAAAACTATCAGTTGGATCAAAAATTGTCACAAATAATATTATGTGTATAAAAAATATATCTACCATTTCAAAGAAAAAGAAAAAATATAAATATAAATATAAGGCCAAGAAATCTGAAAAAACAAACATCCTTATAAAAAAAAAAATATTAGTTACTTTAAAAAGTTCATCTAGTATGATATCACGATTGTCCTGTTATGCATCTTTTCTGAAAATCTCACCTCTATGCGTTCATATTTTTTCGTCTATTTCTGAAATTTTTTATGAAAAAAAAAAAAAAAATTCCAAATTTTTAAAATAAATTATAAAAAAATAACTATCAGTTTGATCAAAAATTGACACAAACAAAATTATGTGTATTAAAAAATTAGCTACCATTTCAAGGAAAAAGAAAAAATATAAACATATATATAAGGCCAAGAAATCTGAAAAAACAAATATCCTTATAAAAAAAAAATTATTAGTTATTTTAAAAAGTTCATTTAGTATGATATCACGATTGTCCTGTTATACATCTTTTCTGAAAAGCTCATTTATATGCGTTTATATTTAATATACATATAAGGGCATTTAAGGGTATTTGTGGATAATGGGAACAAGTTTTACCCTCACAAACTACCTTTTGGTATTACACCAAAAAAAAGCATGATATACCATTTATTTTGAGAGCGCTAAAAGAAGCCACTCCAAGGACTAACACATTCAAATCTTAATGCTAGACGACAATTTTTAATG
>JAXIVD010001709.1:7500-17500 GCA_036785275.1 Cancer borealis
CTTAGGGCTGCATTTTCAAGCAACCCGACTCTACGGAGAGGCCCTTTCCGACAATCTCTCGTGTACCCTCGCGGGCGCCGCCACACGGGCCTGTCACCCTCCATGGGTAGTGGCCGCTTTCAAGCATAACTTAGGCGGTGAGAGACTGCGTGCCGGACCCTCCGAAACGCAACACCCCTGGCGCCGGGTCACGACGCCAGGTTATGCGCTGGGCTTTTCCCAGTTCAGTCGCCCTTACTAAGGGAATCCCTGTTGGTTTCTTTTCCTCCGCTTATTAATATGCTTAAATTTGGCGGGTACTCTACCCTAACACGAGGTCGACATTGGAGCAGTAGCGACTACTATAAAGTAGTCACTGGCTTCCAGTTTTGGTTTGTGTGCGCCCGTTCCCATTAAGGTTTGATAAGGATGGGTGCTGCAGCTAACGAACCGAGGTGTAAGTAGTATAAACCGACCCGGTCGCCTTCAAGACGCCCATACGCGACTTTAGCATGCAACAGAGCCTCTGTCCTTCCTTGGAGGGAAACGAGGCAACAGGCATGGACGGCGACAAACAAAACAGCGCGTAAGCGTTGTATGTCTGTACATGGTCCTTGCCACCAAGTCCACAGATATATGACTTTGGCTTGGCAGCACATCTTTAGGGAACGCCAATTTGACTCTCGTCAAAGAGGCGAACCTCCCCAAGGCGGTCAATGCCACGCACGCAGTAGAGAGAGAGAGAGAGAGTAGAGACAAAGCTGCTACTACTACTACTACTACTACTACTCTGCCGGTGGTAACAAAGCCGATGTATTGGATTTGATATCCGACCCTCGTGTAGGAGTGACGGCAGCACATGAGAGTGCCGCCGCCGCAATGTGCGTTCGACTTGTCGATGTATCTGGTATTCTTGCGATTCACATACCGACACGCAGCTTGCTGCGGTCTTCATCGACCCACGAGCCGAGTGATCCACCGTTAAGAGTTGTGATTTTTGTCATTACGTCAGTCTCAATTGCCGACTTTCAAGACTTCCGCCATCTCTGCCTCGGGAGACGATAGTGGGAAGACGTAGTATACTGGGTTTAAATAGATAGTCACAGGTTTGTGAGAAGTACCTCGTTACCAGCCGGTGACACCTCCCGACGACGTTAAGTGACCGCTATCATTCGGAAACTTTGCCCGATAAAAGTCGGCCAACCTAGCGTACGTCGGTTGGTTGGAGTACCGGTGGTGTGAGTAATGGTCTACCTCTGTCCACAATGGACAGAAGAGAAGAGTGTGGGTTGAGCTGCGGCACTGTTTGCCTGTTCTCAGGCCGGGCCGCCAAAAATTGATGCATCGGTCAATTTTTTTTTTTTTGGTCGGTACCCGGCCACCCGAATTTTTTGGTTTTTGTTGCTGCAAGCAAACACGTTAATGATCCTTCCGCAGGTTCACCTACGGAAACCTTGTTACGACTTTTACTTCCTCTAAATGATCAAGTTTGGACATCTTTCCGTCAGCTCGAGGCGCCGAGAGACCCAACGGCGAACCGAGGGCCCGGCATCCAAGAGCGCCAGTCCGAAGGCCTCACTAAATCATTCAATCGGTAGTAGCGACGGGCGGTGTGTACAAAGGGCAGGGACGTAATCAACGCAAGCTCATGACTTGCGCTTACTGGGAATTCCTCGTTCATGGGAGACAATTGCAAACCCCAATCCCTATCATGAAAGGATTTCAACGGGTTACCCGCTCCTCTCGGAGGGGGAGGACACGTTGATCCCTTCAGTGTAGCGCGCGTGCGGCCCAGAACATCTAAGGGCATCACAGACCTGTTATTGCTCAATCTCGTGCGGCTAGAATTGCCGCTTATCCCTCTAAGAAGAAGCTGCGAACTGGACACCAATTGCTGGAGATCCGTCGACTAGTTAGTAGGCCAGAGTCTCGTTCGTTATCGGAATTAACCAGACAAATCGCTCCACCAACTAAGAACGGCCATGCACCACCACCCACCGAATCGAGAAAGAGCTCTCAATCTGTCAATCCTTCCGGTGTCTGGGCCTGGTGAGGTTCCCCGTGTTGAGTCAAATTAAGCCGCAGGCTCCACTCCTGGTGGTGCCCTTCCGTCAATTCCTTTAAGTTTCAGCTTTGCAACCATACTTCCCCCGGAACCCAAAGACTTTGGTTTCCCGGAAGCTGCCCGCCGGGTCATGGGAATAACGCCGGCGGATCGCTGGTCAGCATCGTTTATGGTTAGAACTAGGGCGGTATCTGATCGCCTTCGAACCTCTAACTTTCGTTCTTGATTAATGAAAACATCCTTGGCAAATGCTTTCGCAGTAGTTCGTCTTGCGACGGTCCAAGAATTTCACCTCTAGCGTCGCAATACGAATGCCCCCGCCTGTTCCTATTAGTCATTACCTCGGGTTCAGAAAACCGACAAAATAGAACCGAGGTCCTATTCCATTATTCCATGCATAGGCATTCAGGCCGTCAGTGTAGCCTGCTTTGAGCACTCTAATTTTTTCAAAGTAAACTCTGCCGGCCACGCGGGACACTCGATGAAGAGCACCCCGTGCGAGCCAGCGGGCTGTTGTGGCTGTTCGGAGCGTGACAGTATGCACCGGGCGGTGAACCGTCAGTCCAGAACTGAAATCCAACTACGAGCTTTTTAACCGCAACAACTTTAATATACGCTATTGGAGCTGGAATTACCGCGGCTGCTGGCACCAGACTTGCCCTCCAATAGATCCTCGTTAAAGGATTTAAAGTGTACTCATTCCGATTGCGAGGCCTCGGATGAGTCTCGCATCGTTATTTTTCGTCACTACCTCCCCGTGCCGGGAGTGGGTAATTTGCGTGCCTGCTGCCTTCCTTAGATGTGGTAGCCGTTTCTCAGGCTCCCTCTCCGGAATCGAACCCTGATTCCCCGTTACCCGTTATAGCCATTGTAGGCGTATAACCTACAATCGAAAGCTGATAAGGCAGACACTTGAAAGAGGCGGCGCCGGTGCGGAGACCGTGCGCTCAGCGACAAGTTATTCAGATTCAACACGGTGGGGTGACGGACCGAAGTCCGACCGGTTTTGAACTAATAAAAGCGCTCTTCCCTTGCGGTCAGAGACGTGGTGCATGTATTAGCTCTAGAATTACCACAGTTATCCAAGTAAGTGTGGGTACAGATCCAATGAATCATAGCTGATTTAATGAGCCATTCGCGGTTTCGCCTTAAATCGGCTTGTACTTAGACATGCATGGCTTAATCTTTGAGACAAGCATATGACTACTGGCAGGATCAACCAGGTAGCTATGTTACATCAAAACTTTTTGATTGTAATGTTTAGTAATAGCGCTAAGCGTCCATTGGCAGCATTGGCCCGCGACGCCGCGTCCCTTCTCTTTAAGGGGGAAATGGAAATAACCTTCGTTACACCATTCAAGTGTGTCCCTTCTCTCTAAGGGGGGAATGGAAATAACGTACGTTACACCATTCTAGCGTCCCTTCTCTCTAAGGGTGATATGGAAATAACGTACGTTACACCATTCAAGCGTCCCTTCTCTCTAAGGGGGGAATGGAAATAACGTACGTTACACCATCCAAGTTTGTGGTAGTAGTTGTAAGCTGCTGGGAAACGTTTATAACCCGTCTTTGCTCACGAAAAGAAACAAAAGTGTGCTTCGTTCCAACTGACCGTTCGTTAGAAGCTGCGTCAGTGTAGAGAGGTTAAAGTGATGATTCTTTAACCTACGGGATGAGTTATCGCACGGGTAGTGGAGTAACCATCACAAAGTAAGAGGGGTCGCTGCATTGAAGGCTCCCCGCTTTAGCTAACACCATATCATCATGTGCGCCGCCACGAGGAGCCACAGCTAATGCCGTGGAGCTTCTCTTCCAAAAGGAGAGGGGGTGTTGCATGAGACAGTCGTAAAAGTCTGCACGCAGAATATGTGGGTGGTTCATATGTATACGTATATATATAGAAATATATATAAGTTGTGCGTGGCCTTTGCTCTCTCTAGCAGTGTTTTACGCCACCACGTTAACACGCTCGATGTGCCAATGGTCGTCACCAGTGCATCTCAATCACTAACCGCCACCCTTAGTATATAGCCTCGGTACCTTCTTAGTAATAGGTAGAGAGAACCAAGTGGTTAGGACTGATGTCTGACGCACGTATGCAGCATTCAGCGTGAGGGACGGCACTGAGGTTGATCCAGCAACCTCGCCTCCCTACTATATTTTTCAGGTCGAACTCGTGTTAGTCTTCCCTGGGGGTAGCGGCTACCTTTACCGCGCCCAAGCTTGGTGCAGCATGAAAGAGAGCGGGGCGAGTTGGCCCCGCGCTCCACATTGGAAATTTTAAGCCACTTTGGGCCCCGCTCGGCCCGTTCTCGTGTCCAAAACCAGCCCCGCTCCGCCGGCAACTCCCCGCGCTGGTAGCGCGGGAGACCGATTCTCCTCACTGGCAACTCCATCCCGCGCTCACCCATCGCCTACCGAGCATGTCCCGTCTTCCTAGCCCGGGAGAAACATTTTCTCCACTCTCTCTCGTCACTCCTTGCTGTCTCCACGTTGGCCAGCGCGGGAGAGCGGGGCGGCTCGCTATATATTCCCTCTCGTCACTCCTTGCTGTCCCCACGTTGGCAGCGCGGGAGAGCGGGACGGCTCGCTATACACTCTCTCTCGTCACTCCTTGCCATCTCCACGTTGGCAGCGCGGGAGAGCGGGACGGCTCGCTATACCCTCTCTCTCGTCACTCCTTGCTGTCTCCACGTTGGCAGCGCGGGAGAGCGGGGCGGCTCACTATACACTCTCTCTCGTCACTCCTTGCCATCTCCACGTTGGCAGCGCGGGAGAGCGGGACGGCTCACTATACACTCTCTCTCGTCACTCCTTGCCATCTCCACGTTGGCAGCGCGGGAGAGCGGGACGGCTCGCTATACCCTCTCTCTCGTCACTCCTTGCTGTCTCCACGTTGGCAGCGCGGGAGAGCGGGACGGCTCGCTATACACTCTCTCTCGTCACTCCTTGCCGTCTCCACGTTGGCAGCGCGGGAGAGCGGGACGGCTCACTATACACTCTCTCTCGTCACTCCTTGCCGTCTCCACGTTGGCAGCGCGGGAGAGCGGGACGGCTCACTATACACTCTCTCTCGTCACTCCTTGCCATCTCCACGTTGGCAGCGCGGGAGAGCGGGACGGCTCACTATACACTCTCTCTCGTCACTCCTTGCCATCTCCACGTTGGCAGCGCGGGAGAGCGGGACGGCTCGCTATACCCTCTCTCTCGTCACTCCTTGCTGTCTCCACGTTGGCAGCGCGGGAGAGCGGGGCGGCTCACTATACACTCTCTCTCGTCACTCCTTGCTGTCTCCACGTTGGCAGCGCGGGAGAGCGAGGCGGCTCGTTATACACCCACTCTCGTCACTCCTTGCTGTCCCCACGTTGGCAGCGCGGGAGAGCGAGGCGGCTCGCTATACACTCTCTCTCGTCACTCCTTGCTGTCTCCAGGTTGGCAGCGCGGGAGATATAGGAGGCTCACTATACACACACTCCATTGTTTCTCGTGACTGGTTTCTCCCCCGTTGGCAGCGCCGGGCGGCGACTGAGAGCGGTAGAGCCACGATAAGTTTCTCGCACCCCGACTGCCTCCTCTGTTGCGAGCCCGGGACATTGTTTGTACAAGGTAAACGTAGTAGTATCAAGCTTTACAGTATGTTAATTGTTTTTTTCTGCTGTATACAAGAGGTATAATGTTTGCCGCCACATTTGCGTATCCGTGGAGATAAAAAAATGGAATTCTTTATCGAATTCCGTACTTTTTTTAAAACCACCCTTCGGATATGCATCTGTTTAGCGTTTTTGTTTGTCCACAAGCCACACATGTTCCTATTTGGACTTATAAAAAGACCGTGTTGTTGTGTTGTTACTAGTGCGTGATTGAATTTGTGTGTTTTGTTTAATGTCTTCTCTATGTATTTGTGTGTGTGACGCTGCTGTGTGTTAGTTAGTTAATAAGGCGTGTGAGAGGTGTTCCCGCTCTTACATATCGGGAGGGTTAGTAGTAGTAACTGAATCGATTTCTATGTTCTATTTGTTGAATTGATTTAAATATATATATCTTTTTGTGTGTGTGTGTGTGTGTGTGTGTGTGTGTGTGTGTGTGAGGCGCTGTGTTAGTTAAGGCGTGTGAGAGGTGTTCCCGGTGTGTAAGACCGGGAGAGTGAGGGTTGGGGTCGACGTGAGGATGGAGTTGAACAATGTTGCAATATTATCGGTTATTACGGAAGTGTCAGACGTCGGTTAGAAAAATGAAAACAACCATCGTGTAGGTGATAGAATGGTGCATATGATGAGCTACAATTGACAGCTTTATTTCTTTATCTATTAGAATATAATCGAGGTAGAATGAAATAGCGCATAAAGAAATGTTTTGACATGTTGTGCTTCACCACTTCGTAACTCGGTTATATTAGCTTACATTGAATTTCCAATTATTGCTTCGAGTAGTGGAAGGCTTGCTGATGGCTACGGTATGTAACACATGGTGGTGGAAAAAATAATGAGTGGTTTAAATGGTCGTTAAATTCGAATCCTTGAAAACCCGCCTTGGACGGTTTTCTTGTAGATTTGACAGTATTTTTTTATCTGCCTTTTTAACCAACTACAATATTTTATATCAGTTGTTATGGTACATCATACTGATCGTCAATGAGTGCAGATTATGAACCTGGATTTGAAAATACAATACGAGCTTAATAAATGTGAGAAACAGCGAGTTGAAGGAGAACATTTGAAAAAATTCTTTATGCGCTATTTTTTTTTCCTTCAATTATTTTGTAGCAAATGTCGTTTTAATGTTATTTTTTTTATTTCATCATGTGCATCATTGTATGACGAAGACGATGGTATACTCAGGTTTTTCTTAGTGATATCTGGTAGTCTGGTAATATTTGGTAAGACTACAACATTTCTAATCACGGCCAGATTGTGAGTCTCTTAGCGACAAGGCTCTCCTCTCCCGCAGTTTTCTTCCGTCAAGGTGGTAACTAGCCGTTAAGCAATGTATGGAGATACCATCTCGCACTATAAACTGCGGGAGAGGCTCTGAGTGAACAAGGTTACCTACCTCTAGCAACTGTAACGGATAGTAAGTCCTTCCCGTAACTAAACTTGGAGGAGACGGCGCGGGACAATGTTTCACCGCCTGCTGCATTGAGACTGCGGGAGAGCTCTGAGTGAACAAGGTTACCTACCTCTAGCAACTGTAACGGATAGTAAGTCCTTGCCGTACTAAACTTGGAGGAGGCGGCGCGGGACAATGTTTCACCGCCTGCGGCATTGAGACTGCGGGAGAGGCTCTGAGTGAACAAGGTTACCTAACCTCTAGCAACTGTAACGGATAGTAAGTCCTTACCGTACTAAACTTGGAGGAGGCGGCGCGGGACAATGTTTCACCGCCTGCTGCATTGAGACTGCGGGAGAGCTCTGAGTGAACAAGGTTACCTACCTCTAGCAACTGTAACGGATAGTAAGTCCTTCCCCGTACTAAACTTGGAGGAGGCGGCGCCGGACAATGTTTCACCGCCTGCTGCATTGAGACTGCGGGAGAGCTCTGAGTGAACAAGGTTACCTACCTCTAGCAACTGTAACGGATAGTAAGTCCTTGCCGTACTAAACTTGGAAGGAGGCTGCGCGGGACAATGTTTCACCGCCTGCTGCATTGAGACTGCGGGAGAGGCTCTGAGTGAACAAGGTTACCTAACCTCTAGCACCTGTAACGGATAGTAAGTCCTTGCCGTACTAAACTTGGAGGAGGCGGCGCGGGACAATGTTTCACCGCCTGCTGCATTGAGACTGCGGGAGAGCTCTGATTGAACAATGTTACCTACCTCTAGCAACTGTAACGGATAGTAAGTCCTTGCCGTACTAAACTTGGAGGAGGCGGCGCCGGACAATGTTTCACCGCCTGCTGCATGAGACTGCGGGAGAGGCTCTGAGTGAACAAGGTTACTTACCTCTAGCAACTGTACCGGATAGTAAGTCCTTGCCGTACTAAACTTGGAGGAGGCGGCGCGGGACAATGTTTCACCGCCTGCTGCATTGAGACTGCGGGAGAGGCTCTGAGTGAAACAAGGTTACCTAACCTCTAGCAACTGTAACGGATAGTAAGTCCTTACCGTACTAAACTTGGAGGAGGCGGCGCGGGACAATGTTTCACCGCCTGCTGCATTGAGACTGCGGGAGAGCTCTGAGTGAACAAGGTTACCTACCTCTAGCAACCTGTAACGGATAGTAAGTCCTTCCCGTACTAAAACTTGGAGGAGGCGGCGCGGGACAATGTTTCACCGCCTGCTGCATTGAGACTGCGGGAGAGCTCTGAGTGAACAAGGTTACCTACCTCTAGCAACTGTAACGGATAGTAAGTCCTTCCCGTATAAAATTGGAGGAGGCGGCGCGACGCGAGACAACACAGAGAGAGAAAGAGACAGAGACAGAGACAGACACAGTGAGAGAAAGAGACAGAAAGAAAGAGAAAGAAACAGACACAGAGAGAGAAAGAGACAGAGCAGACACAGTGAGAGAAAGAGACAGAAAGAAAGAGAAAGAAACAGACACAGAGAGAGAAAGAGACAGAGAGAGAAAGAGACAGAGACAGAGAAAGAGACAGACACAGTGAGAGAAAGAGACAGAAAGAAAGAGAAAGAGACAGACACAGTGAGAGAAAGAGACAGAAAGAAAGAGAAAGAGACAGACACAGAGAGAGAAAGAGACAGAGAGAGAAAGAGACAGAGAAAGAAAGAGACAGAGAAAGAGACAGACACAGTGAGAGAAAGAGACAGAAAGAAAGAGAAAGAGACAGACACAGAGAGAGAAAGAGACAGAGAGAGAAAGAGACAGAGAGAGAAAGAGAAAGAGACAGAGAGAGAGAAAGAGACAGACACAGAGAGAGAAAGAGACAGAGACAGACACAGAGAGAGAAAGAGACAGAGAGAGAAAGAGAAAGAGAAAGAGACAGAGAGAGAGAAAGAGAAAGAGACAGAGAGAGAAAGAGACAGAGATAGACACAGAGAGAGAAAGAGACAGGGAGAGAAAGAGACAGAGATAGACACAGAGAGAGACAGAGATAGACACAGAGAGAGAAAGAGACAGACACAGAGAGAGAAAGAGACAGAGAAAGAGAGAGAGACAGGGAGAGAAGAAGGCAGAGATAGACACAGAGAGAGAAAGAGACAGGGAGAGAAAGAGACAGAGATAGACACAGAGAGAGAGAGACAGAGAGACACAGAGAGGGAAAGAGACAGGGAGAGAAAGAGACAGAGCTAGACACAGAGAGAGAAAGGACAGGGAGAAAGAGACAGAGAGAGAAAGAGACAGAGATAGACACAGAGAGAGAGAGAGACAGACAAGAGAGAGAAGAGACAAGAGAGACACAGAGAGAGGAGAGAAAGAGACAGAGACAGACACAGAGAGAGAAAGAGAAAGAAAGAGACAGAGATAGACACAGAGAGAGAAAGAGACAGAGACAGACACAGAGAGAGAAAGAGACAGAGAAAGAAAGAGACAGAGACAGGGAGAGAAAGAGACAGAGAAAGAGACAGAGAGAGAGAGAAAGAGTCAGAGAGAGAAAGAGACAGAGAAAGAGACAGAGACAGACACAGAGAAGAGACAGAGACAGACACAGAGAGAGAAAGAGACAGACAGAGAGAGAAAGAGACAGAACATTTCCTAGCTGTCTCACCCACATATCCGTAATGAACCTAGACTATCTCCCCGGGCCAGGTGAAACTACCTAAAACAAGCAACTATGTGCTGGAGCCCACGAGTGAAAATTATTAATGCTACCATGTATTTGTGTTAGTATTTAAGATAGAACGTTGATATTCTTAGTGCAAATAGAGTAGGCTGCGAGCTTGTAAATGCTACAAACAGATTTTCTTAATGAGCCTTAGTTTGGAAATTTTTTATTGCGTACTTGTAGAAGAAAAGTAATGTATTCCCTTAGCGGGTGGGATGTGTTTAGTGGCGTAAAATA
>JAXIVD010001709.1:22500-35000 GCA_036785275.1 Cancer borealis
TCTAGATGAGCATTCGTTTAGGCCCCTTAACTCGACGTTTGGTTCATCCCACAGCGCCAGTTCTGCTTACCAAAAATGGCCCACTAGATACTCGGATTAGTCGCCGAAGCTTCAGCATTCAAGCAAGCTCGGCATCTCACCCATTTAAAGTTTGAGAATAGGTTGAGGACGTTTCGTCCCCAAGACCTCTAATCATTCGCTTTACCGGATGAAACTCCTTTGTTTCCGCGAGTACCAGCTATCCTGAGGGAAACTTCGGAGGGAACCAGCTACTAGATGGTTCGATTAGTCTTTCGCCCCTATACCCAGCTCTGACAATCGATTTGCACGTCAGAATTGCTACGGACCTCCACCAGAGTTTCCTCTGGCTTCATCCTGGCCAGGCATAGTTCACCATCTTTCGGGTCCCAACATGTCTGCTCATGGTACTTGCCGACAGCACACGCGCTAGGCCACTCCGGACAGAGCAGGATCAGAAGGCGTAACCGCGCCGGACGAACCCAGGAAGAAGCCGTGAAGCCCCCGCCCAAAGCCCGCCCAAAGACACGCGGCACACCAACCGAGAGCCCAAGCAGAGCCGATGAGGCCAACAACAGATTCGCGCGACGGCGTCGTATGGCAAGTCCCGGGCCTGCGCCCCCCTGCGTACAGGCGAGCATGCTCGGACCACCGAGCGCGCCGGGCAACCCACGAAGCCAGAGGTAGACAACAGGGGAGAGGGACTCACCCCGCGCACCTCTTTTGGAATGACCTCGCTTTGGTATGGGAGACCCGGCGGCATCGGCCGGTCAGGGATCGGCCCCGGAGGGCGCCACCGACCGAAGCCGGGACACCCCCCTTTCACTTTCATTGCGCCTTTGGGTTTAGTGCGCCCAATGACTCGCACACATGTTAGACTCCTTGGTCCGTGTTTCAAGACGGGTCGGGTGGGTCACCGACCTTTTGCACGCCGCGAGAGGAAGTATTGGCGTGGATGCGCCCCTCTGCTACACGACCGTCGCAGGGCAGCCAGGACACCGGAGGTTTCCCCCTTCGCCGGCACTAAAAGTGCACGACGTTGGGGTACCAGTCCGCCCGGGCCTTAGACGTCCCCAGCAACGGGTCGCGGCGACCTACATCACGAGGGGAAATACGCCCGCCGGCGCCGGCTTGAACGTGGGCACGCCCAAGAGTTCCTGGGTCGCATAAGCGAATCCCAACGTCCAGCCGGCTTTGGCCGACGAGCTGAATCCCCTCGGTTCGACCTTCGAGGTCCCACCCGTTTGGCTCTTAACGGTTTCACGTACTCTTGAACTCTCTCTTCAAAGTTCTTTTCAACTTTCCCTCACGGTACTTGTTCGCTATCGGTCTCGTGGTCATATTTAGCCTTAGATGGAGTTTACCACCTGCTTAGGGCTGCATTTTCAAGCAACCCGACTCTACGGAGAGGCCCTTTCCGACAATCTCTCGTGTACCCTCGCGGGCGCCGCCACACGGGCCTGTCACCCTCCATGGGTAGTGGCCGCTTTCAAGCATAACTTAGGCGGTGAGAGACTGCGTGCCGGACCCTCCGAAACGCAACACACCCTGGCGCCGGGTCACGACGCCAGGTTATGCGCTGGGCTTTTCCCAGTTCAGTCGCCCTTACTAAGGGATCCCTGTTGGTTTCTTTTCCTCCGCTTATTAATATGCTTAAATTTGGCGGGTACTCTACCCTAACACGAGGTCGACATTGGAGCAGTAGCGACTACTATAAAGTAGTCACTGGCTTCCAGTTTTGGTTTGTGTGCGCCCGTTCCCATTAAGGTTTGATAAGGATGGGTGCTGCAGCTAACGAACCGAGGTGTAAGTAGTATAAACCGACCCGGTCGCCTTCAAGACGCCCATACGCGACTTTAGCATGCAACAGAGCCTCTGTCCTTCCTTGGAGGGAAACGAGGCAACAGGCATGGACGGCGACAAACAAAACAGCGCGTAAGCGTTGTATGTCTGTACATGGTCCTTGCCACCAAGTCCACAGATATATGACTTTGGCTTGGCAGCACATCTTTAGGGAACGCCAATTTGACTCTCGTCAAAGAGGCGAACCTCCCCAAGGCGGTCAATGCCACGCACGCAGTAGAGAGAGAGAGAGAGAGTAGAGACAAAGCTGCTACTACTACTACTACTCTGCCGGTGGTAACAAAGCCGATGTATTGGATTTGATATCCGACCCTCGTGTAGGAGTGACGGCAGCACATGAGAGTGCCGCCGCCGCAATGTGCGTTCGACTTGTCGATGTATCTGGTATTCTTGCGATTCACATACCGACACGCAGCTTGCTGCGGTCTTCATCGACCCACGAGCCGAGTGATCCACCGTTAAGAGTTGTGATTTTTGTCATTACGTCAGTCTCAATTGCCGACTTTCAAGACTTCCGCCATCTCTGCCTCGGGAGACGATAGTGGGAAGACGTAGTATACTGGGTTTAAATAGATAGTCACAGGTTTGTGAGAAGTACCTCGTTACCAGCCGGTGACACCTCCCGACGACGTTAAGTGACCGCTATCATTCGGAAACTTTGCCCGATAAAAGTCGGCCAACCTAGCGTACGTCGGTTGGTTGGAGTACCGGTGGTGTGAGTAATGGTCTACCTCTGTCCACAATGGACAGAAGAGAAGAGTGTGGGTTGAGCTGCGGCACTGTTTGCCTGTTCTCAGGCCGGGCCGCCAAAAATTGATGCATCGGTCAATTTTTTTTTTTTTGGTCGGTACCCGGCCACCCGAATTTTTTGGTTTTTGTTGCTGCAAGCAAACACGTTAATGATCCTTCCGCAGGTTCACCTACGGAAACCTTGTTACGACTTTTACTTCCTCTAAATGATCAAGTTTGGACATCTTTCCGTCAGCTCGAGGCGCCGAGAGACCCAACGGCGAACCGAGGGCCCGGCATCCAAGAGCGCCAGTCCGAAGGCCTCACTAAATCATTCAATCGGTAGTAGCGACGGGCGGTGTGTACAAAGGGCAGGGACGTAATCAACGCAAGCTCATGACTTGCGCTTACTGGGAATTCCTCGTTCATGGGAGACAATTGCAAACCCCAATCCCTATCATGAAAGGATTTCAACGGGTTACCCGCTCCTCTCGGAGGGGGAGGACACGTTGATCCCTTCAGTGTAGCGCGCGTGCGGCCCAGAACATCTAAGGGCATCACAGACCTGTTATTGCTCAATCTCGTGCGGCTAGAATTGCCGCTTATCCCTCTAAGAAGAAGCTGCGAACTGGACACCAATTGCTGGAGATCCGTCGACTAGTTAGTAGGCCAGAGTCTCGTTCGTTATCGGAATTAACCAGACAAATCGCTCCACCAACTAAGAACGGCCATGCACCACCACCCACCGAATCGAGAAAGAGCTCTCAATCTGTCAATCCTTCCGGTGTCTGGGCCTGGTGAGGTTCCCCGTGTTGAGTCAAATTAAGCCGCAGGCTCCACTCCTGGTGGTGCCCTTCCGTCAATTCCTTTAAGTTTCAGCTTTGCAACCATACTTCCCCCGGAACCCAAAGACTTTGGTTTCCCGGAAGCTGCCCGCCGGGTCATGGGAATAACGCCGGCGGATCGCTGGTCAGCATCGTTTATGGTTAGAACTAGGGCGGTATCTGATCGCCTTCGAACCTCTAACTTTCGTTCTTGATTAATGAAAACATCCTTGGCAAATGCTTTCGCAGTAGTTCGTCTTGCGACGGTCCAAGAATTTCACCTCTAGCGTCGCAATACGAATGCCCCCGCCTGTTCCTATTAGTCATTACCTCGGGTTCAGAAAACCGACAAAATAGAACCGAGGTCCTATTCCATTATTCCATGCATAGGCATTCAGGCCGTCAGTGTAGCCTGCTTTGAGCACTCTAATTTTTTCAAAGTAAACTCTGCCGGCCACGCGGGACACTCGATGAAGAGCACCCCGTGCGAGCCAGCGGGCTGTTGTGGCTGTTCGGAGCGTGACAGTATGCACCGGGCGGTGAACCGTCAGTCCAGAACTGAAATCCAACTACGAGCTTTTTAACCGCAACAACTTTAATATACGCTATTGGAGCTGGAATTACCGCGGCTGCTGGCACCAGACTTGCCCTCCAATAGATCCTCGTTAAAGGATTTAAAGTGTACTCATTCCGATTGCGAGGCCTCGGATGAGTCTCGCATCGTTATTTTTCGTCACTACCTCCCCGTGCCGGGAGTGGGTAATTTGCGTGCCTGCTGCCTTCCTTAGATGTGGTAGCCGTTTCTCAGGCTCCCTCTCCGGAATCGAACCCTGATTCCCCGTTACCCGTTATAGCCATTGTAGGCGTATAACCTACAATCGAAAGCTGATAAGGCAGACACTTGAAAGAGGCGGCGCCGGTGCGGAGACCGTGCGCTCAGCGACAAGTTATTCAGATTCAACACGGTGGGGTGACGGACCGAAGTCCGACCGGTTTTGAACTAATAAAAGCGCTCTTCCCTTGCGGTCAGAGACGTGGTGCATGTATTAGCTCTAGAATTACCACAGTTATCCAAGTAAGTGTGGGTACAGATCCAATGAATCATAGCTGATTTAATGAGCCATTCGCGGTTTCGCCTTAAATCGGCTTGTACTTAGACATGCATGGCTTAATCTTTGAGACAAGCATATGACTACTGGCAGGATCAACCAGGTAGCTATGTTACATCAAAACTTTTTGATTGTAATGTTTAGTAATAGCGCTAAGCGTCCATTGGCAGCATTGGCCCGCGACGCCGCGTCCCTTCTCTTTAAGGGGGAAATGGAAATAACCTTCGTTACACCATTCAAGTGTGTCCCTTCTCTCTAAGGGGGGAATGGAAATAACGTACGTTACACCATTCTAGTGTCCCTTCTCTCTAAGGGTGATATGGAAATAACGTACGTTACACCATTCAAGCGTCCCTTCTCTCTAAGGGGGGAATGGAAATAACGTACGTTACACCATCCAAGTTTGTGGTAGTAGTTGTAAGCTGCTGGGAAACGTTTATAACCCGTCTTTGCTCACGAAAAGAAACAAAAGTGTGCTTCGTTCCAACTGACCGTTCGTTAGAAGCTGCGTCAGTGTAGAGAGGTTAAAGTGATGATTCTTTAACCTACGGGATGAGTTATCGCACGGGTAGTGGAGTAACCATCACAAAGTAAGAGGGGTCGCTGCATTGAAGGCTCCCCGCTTTAGCTAACACCATATCATCATGTGCGCCGCCACGAGGAGCCACAGCTAATGCCGTGGAGCTTCTCTTCCAAAAGGAGAGGGGGTGTTGCATGAGACAGTCGTAAAAGTCTGCACGCAGAATATGTGGGTGGTTCATATGTATACGTATATATATAGAAATATATATAAGTTGTGCGTGGCCTTTGCTCTCTCTAGCAGTGTTTTACGCCACCACGTTAACACGCTCGATGTGCCAATGGTCGTCACCAGTGCATCTCAATCACTAACCGCCACCCTTAGTATATAGCCTCGGTACCTTCTTAGTAATAGGTAGAGAGAACCAAGTGGTTAGGACTGATGTCTGACGCACGTATGCAGCATTCAGCGTGAGGGACGGCACTGAGGTTGATCCAGCAACCTCGCCTCCCTACTATATTTTTCAGGTCGAACTCGTGTTAGTCTTCCCTGGGGGTAGCGGCTACCTTTACCGCGCCCAAGCTTGGTGCAGCATGAAAGAGAGCGGGGCGAGTTGGCCCCGCGCTCCACATTGGAAATTTTAAGCCACTTTGGGCCCCGCTCGGCCCGTTCTCGTGTCCAAAACCAGCCCCGCTCCGCCGGCAACTCCCCGCGCTGGTAGCGCGGGAGACCGATTCTCCTCACTGGCAACTCCATCCCGCGCTCACCCATCGCCTACCGAGCATGTCCCGTCTTCCTAGCCCGGGAGAAACATTTTCTCCACTCTCTCTCGTCACTCCTTGCTGTCTCCACGTTGGCCAGCGCGGGAGAGCGGGGCGGCTCGCTATATATTCCCTCTCGTCACTCCTTGCTGTCCCCACGTTGGCAGCGCGGGAGAGCGGGACGGCTCGCTATACACTCTCTCTCGTCACTCCTTGCCGTCTCCACGTTGGCAGCGCGGGAGAGCGGGACGGCTCACTATACACTCTCTCTCGTCACTCCTTGCCGTCTCCACGTTGGCAGCGCGGGAGAGCGGGACGGCTCACTATACACTCTCTCTCGTCACTCCTTGCCGTCTCCACGTTGGCAGCGCGGGAGAGCGGGACGGCTCACTATACACTCTCTCTCGTCACTCCTTGCCATCTCCACGTTGGCAGCGCGGGAGAGCGGGACGGCTCGCTATACCCTCTCTCTCGTCACTCCTTGCTGTCTCCACGTTGGCAGCGCGGGAGAGCGGGGCGGCTCACTATACACTCTCTCTCGTCACTCCTTGCTGTCTCCACGTTGGCAGCGCGGGAGAGCGGGACGGCTCGCTATACCCTCTCTCTCGTCACTCCTTGCTGTCTCCACGTTGGCAGCGCGGGAGAGCGGGGCGGCTCACTATACACTCTCTCTCGTCACTCCTTGCTGTCTCCACGTTGGCAGCGCGGGAGAGCGAGGCGGCTCGTTATACACCCACTCTCGTCACTCCTTGCTGTCCCCACGTTGGCAGCGCGGGAGATATAGGAGGCTCACTATACACACACTCCATTGTTTCTCGTGACTGGTCTCTCCCCCGTTGGCAGCGCCGGGCGGCGACTGAGAGCGGTAGAGCCACGATAAGTTTCTCGCACCCCGACTGCCTCCTCTGTTGCGAGCCCGGGACATTGTTTGTACAAGGTAAACGTAGTAGTATCAAGCTTTACAGTATGTTAATTGTTTTTTTCTGCTGTATACAAGAGGTCTAATGTTTGCCGCCACATTTGCGTATCCGTGGAGATAAAAAAATGGAATTCTTTATCGAATTCCGTACTTTTTTTAAAACCACCCTTCGGATATGCATCTGTTTAGCGTTTTTGTTTGTCCACAAGCCACACATGTTCCTATTTGGACTTATAAAAAGACCGTGTTGTTGTGTGTGTTGTTACTAGTGCGTGATTGAATTAGTGTGTTTTGTTTAATGTCTTCTCTATGTATTTGTGTGTGTGACGCTGCTGTGTGTTAGTTAGTTAGTTAGTTAATAAGGCGTGTGAGAGGTGTTCCCGCTCTTACATATCGGGAGGGTTAGTAGTAGTAACTGAATCGATTTCTATGTTCTATTTGTTGAATTGATTTAAATATATATATCTTTTTGTGTGTGTGTGAGGCGCTGTGTTAGTTAAGGCGTGTGAGAGGTGTTCCCGGTGTGTAAGACCGGGAGAGTGAGGGTTGGGGTCGACGTGAGGATGGAGTTGAACAATGTTGCAATATTATCGGTTATTACGGAAGTGTCAGACGTCGGTTAGAAAAATGAAAACAACCATCGTGTAGGTGATAGAATGGTGCATATGATGAGCTACAATTGACAGCTTTATTTCTTTATCTATTAGAATATAATCGAGGTAGAATGAAATAGCGCATAAAGAAATGTTTTGACATGTTGTGCTTCACCACTTCGTAACTCGGTTATATTAGCTTACATTGAATTTCCAATTATTGCTTCGAGTAGTGGAAGGCTTGCTGATTACGGTATGTAACACATGGTGGTGGAAAAAATAATGAGTGGTTTAAATGGTCGTTAAATTCGAATCCTTGAAAACCCGCCTTGGACGGTTTTCTTGTAGATTTGACAGTATTTTTTTATCTGCCTTTTTAACCAACTACAATATTTTATATCAGTTGTTATGGTACATCATACTGATCGTCAATGAGTGCAGATTATGAACCTGGATTTGAAAATACAATACGAGCTTAATAAATGTGAGAAACAGCGAGTTGAAGGAGAACATTTGAAAAAATTCTTTATGCGCTATTTTTTTTTCCTTCAATTATTTTGTAGCAAATGTCGTTTTAATGTTATTTTTTTTATTTCATCATGTGCATCATTGTATGACGAAGACGATGGTATACTCAGTTTTTCTTAGTGATATCTGGTAGTCTGGTAATATTTGGTAAGACTACAACATTTCTAATCACGGCCAGATTGTGAGTCTCTTAGCGACAAGGCTCGCCTCTCCCGCAGTTTTCTTCCGTCAAGGTGGTAACTAGCCGTTAAGCAATGTATGGGGATACCATCTCGCACTATAACTGCGGGAGAGGCTCTGAGTGAACAAGGTTACCTACCTCTAGCAACTGTAACGGATAGTAAGTCCTTCCCGTACTAAACTTGGAGGAGACGGCGCGGGACAATGTTTCACCGCCTGCTGCATTGAGACTGCGGGAGAGCTCTGAGTGAACAAGGTTACCTACCTCTAGCAACTGTAACGGATAGTAAGTCCTTCCCGTACTAAACTTGGAGGAGGCGGCGCCGGACAATGTTTCACCGCCTGCTGCATTGAGACTGCGGGAGAGCTCTGAGTGAACAAGGTTACCTACCTCTAGCAACTGTAACGGATAGTAAGTCCTTGCCGTACTAAACTTGGAAGGAGGCGGCGCGGGACAATGTTTCACCGCCTGCTGCATTGAGACTGCGGGAGAGGCTCTGAGTGAACAAGGTTACCTAACCTCTAGCAACTGTAACGGATAGTAAGTCCTTGCCGTACTAAACTTGGAGGAGGCGGCGCGGGACAATGTTTCACCGCCTGCTGCATTGAGACTGCGGGAGAGCTCTGAGTGAACAAGGTTACCTACCTCTAGCAACTGTAACGGATAGTAAGTCCTTGCCGTACTAAACTTGGAGGAGGCGGCGCCGGACAATGTTTCACCGCCTGCTGCATTGAGACTGCGGGAGAGGCTCTGAGTGAACAAGGTTACTTACCTCTAGCAACTGTAACGGATAGTAAGTCCTTGCCGTACTAAACTTGGAGGAGGCGGCGCGGGACAATGTTTCACCGCCTGCTGCATTGAGACTGCGGGAGAGGCTCTGAGTGAACAAGGTTACCTAACCTCTAGCAACTGTAACGGATAGTAAGTCCTTACCGTACTAAACTTGGAGGAGGCGGCGCGGGACAATGTTTCACCGCCTGCTGCATTGAGACTGCGGGAGAGCTCTGAGTGAACAAGGTTACCTACCTCTAGCAACTGTAACGGATAGTAAGTCCTTCCCGTACTAAAATTGGAGGAGGCGGCGCGACGCGAGACAAACACAGAGAGAGAAAGAGACAGAGACAGACACAGTGAGAGAAAGAGACAGAAAGAAAGAGAAAGAAACAGACACAGAGAGAGAAAGAGACAGAGACAGACACAGTGAGAGAAAGAGACAGAAAGAAAGAGAAAGAAACAGACACAGAGAGAGAAAGAGACAGAGACAGACACAGTGAGAGAAAGAGACAGAAAGAAAGAGAAAGAAACAGACACAGAGAGAGAAAGAGACAGAGAGAGAAAGAGACAGAGACAGAGACAGACACAGTGAGAGAAAGAGACAGAAAGAAAGAGAAAGAGACAGACACAGTGAGAGAAAGAGACAGAAAGAAAGAGAAAGAGACAGACACAGAGAGAGAAAGAGACAGAGAGAGAAAGAGACAGAGAAAGAAAGAGACAGAGAAAGAGACAGACACAGTGAGAGAAAGAGACAGACACAGTGAGAGAAAGAGACAGAAAGAAAGAGAAAGAGACAGACACAGAGAGAGAAAGAGACAGAGAGAGAAAGAGACAGAGAGAGAAAGAGAAAGAGACAGAGAGAGACAGACACAGAGAGAGAAAGAGACAGAGACAGAGACAGACACAGAGAGAGAAAGAGACAGAGAGAGAAAGAGAAAGAGAAAGAGAAAGAGAAAGAGACAGAGAGAGAAAGAGACAGAGATAGACACAGAGAGAGAAAGAGACAGAGACAGGGAGAGAAAGAGACAGAGAAAGAGACAGAGATAGACACAGAGAGAGACAGAGATAGACACAGAGAGAGAAAGAGACAGACACAGAGAGAGAAAGAGACAGAGAAAGAGAGAGAGACAGGGAGAGAAAGAGACAGAGATAGACACAGAGAGAGAAAGAGACAGGGAGAGAAAGAGACAGAGATAGACACAGAGAGAGAAAGAGACAGGGAGAGAAAGAGACAGAGATAGACACAGAGAGAGAAAGAGACAGGGAGAGAAAGAGACAGAGATAGACACAGAGAGAGAAAGAGACAGGGAGAGAAAGAGACAGGGAGAGAAAGAGACAGAGATAGACACAGAGAGAGAAAGAGACAGACACAGAGAGAGAAAGAGACAGAGAAAGAAAGAGACAGAGAAAGAGAGAGAGAAAGAGACAGAGACAGGGAGAGAAAGAGAGAGAAAGAGACAGAGATAGACACAGAGAGAGAGAGAAAGAGACAGAGACAGACACAGAGAGAGAAAGAGAAAGAAAGAGACAGAGATAGACACAGAGAGAGAAAGAGACAGAGACAGACACAGAGAGAGAAAGAGACAGAGAAAGAAAGAGACAGAGACAGGGAGAGAAAGAGACAGAGAGAGAGAAAGAGACAGAGAAAGAGACAGAGAGAGAGAAAGAGACAGAGAGAGAAAGAGAAAGAGACAGAGAGAGAGAGAGAAAGAGACAGAGAAAGAGACAGAGACAGACACAGAGAAAGAGACAGAGACAGACACAGAGAGAGAAAGAGACAGACACAGAGAGAGAAAGAGACAGACACTTTCCTAGCCTGTCTCACCACATATCCGTAATGAACCTAGACTATCTCACCGGGCCAGGTGAAACTACCTAAAACAAGCAACTATGTGCTGGAGCCCACGAGTGAAAATTATTAATGCTACCATGTATTTGTGTTAGTATTTAAGATAGAACGTTGATATTCTTAGTGCAAATAGAGTAGGCTGCGAGCTTGTAAATGCTACAAACAGATTTTCTTAATGAGCCTTAGTTTGGAAATTTTTTATTGCGTACTTGTAGAAGAAAAGTAATGTATTCCCTTAGCGGGTGGGATGTGTTTAGTGGCGTAAAATATATATGGTGAAATGTAATTATATTTTTTTTCTTCAAATTTAAATATCTCGAGAAGTAAAGCCCAAGAAGATTTTCTTTTAATACCAGTAGAAAGGCCTTGTAATGATTTACCGTCAGTATACGTGGAGGATTTCTATAGTCTCAAGACTGTCTGACGTGTTAGTTTTGCGACTTGAGGTTACTTTTGTGATACTTTTCGATGATACGTTTAAGTTCGACACTTGTTTTTGAGTGCAACTGCACAAGACTCTGACGTGTTATTTTTCGATGATACGTTCAAGTTCGACAGTTACTTTTGTGTACAACTGCACACAAGACCGTCTTGAGGTTACTTTCGGATGTTACGTTGCGTGACGAAACCTCTATATTCTTTTTACGGTGCAGTCTTAGCGAATGACAGTGAGGATGCTGTTCTATAGATAAGGGTGTGTAGTAATGTAAATATGGGTTTGCCGGGAGGATTTCGCCATCGGGATGCGTGACAAAATCTTTTTAGCCTTGTTAGGGAGGCAGAAGTGCAAGCGGTTCGTAGCGAGAGTACTGCTGCTGTTCTGTTGATTTGAGTGTGGAAAGATATAAATAAATAAATCTTGGTTTTTGGTGTCACCTCTGAAACTAAGTTAATCCAAATATATTTTACAAGGATATTACGTACTGAACACCAATATCATATTCATTACGCTTTTAATGTGGAAACGAGAATTGAACCTAATGCTATAAGTGGGAAATTGTAGTCTTCGTTTTCGCTGCTACTTTGAGAGAATGGATCCAAGTATGTCCTCAAGATTTATATACGGTATGATGTTTGCTATTTAAGTGACTAATAGCTACCCCCGCCGATTACCCGCGCTTGTAGAGTCATAGCTACCCCCGCCGTTTACCGGCGCTTGGTCTGGTGCAATCGTCTATAGTTGTAAAGTATATCAGAAATAATGTTAGCAAGTCAAAAAATTTAACAGAAAATTTACAAGTCCAAAATAGAAACATGTCTGTCTTGTGGAAACGAGAATTGAACCTAATGCTATAAGTGGGAAATTGTAGTCTTCGTTTTCGCTGCTACCTTGAGAGAATGGATCCAAGTATGTCCTCAAGATTTATATACGGTATGATGTTTGCTATTTAAGTGACTAATAGCTACCCCCGCCGATTACCCGCGCTTGTAGAGTCATAGCTCTACCCCCGGCGCTTGGTCTGGTGCAATCGTCTATAGTTGTAAAGTATATCAGAAATAATGTTAGCAAGTCAAAAAATTATGCAGAAAATTTACAAGTCCAAAATAGAAACATGTCTGTCTTGTTTTTATACACCTTCATGAAAATAGAAACCAACAGCCACTGCTGTACGCGAGTTGAGATGGAAAGTAAAGTGTGGAGTTGAGTATGGACAGCTCTAAGTAAAGGCTTGCCGTGAGGGTCTCGCCATCAGGCTGCGTGACGAAACCTCTATAGTCTTGTTAGGGAGAAGTCTTATTATTATTAGCTGGTCACTACTGTGAGGAGGCTGCTCTGTAGAGCAGAGTGTGAACAGATATAAATAAAGGCTTGCCCGGAGGATTTCGCCATC
>JAXIVD010001709.1:40000-55000 GCA_036785275.1 Cancer borealis
GGCGCCGGGTCACGACGCCAGGTTATGCGCTGGGCTTTTCCCAGTTCAGTCGCCCTTACTAAGGGAATCCCTGTTGGTTTCTTTTCCTCCGCTTATTAATATGCTTAAATTTGGCGGGTACTCTACCCTAACACGAGGTCGACATTGGAGCAGTAGCGACTACTATAAAGTAGTCACTGGCTTCCAGTTTTGGTTTGTGTGCGCCCGTTCCCATTAAGGTTTGATAAGGATGGGTGCTGCAGCTAACGAACCGAGGTGTAAGTAGTATAAACCGACCCGGTCGCCTTCAAGACGCCCATACGCGACTTTAGCATGCAACAGAGCCTCTGTCCTTCCTTGGAGGGAAACGAGGCAACAGGCATGGACGGCGACAAACAAAACAGCGCGTAAGCGTTGTATGTCTGTACATGGTCCTTGCCACCAAGTCCACAGATATATGACTTTGGCTTGGCAGCACATCTTTAGGGAACGCCAATTTGACTCTCGTCAAAGAGGCGAACCTCCCCAAGGCGGTCAATGCCACGCACGCAGTAGAGAGAGAGAGAGAGAGTAGAGACAAAGCTGCTACTACTACTACTACTACTACTACTCTGCCGGTGGTAACAAAGCCGATGTATTGGATTTGATATCCGACCCTCGTGTAGGAGTGACGGCAGCACATGAGAGTGCCGCCGCCGCAATGTGCGTTCGACTTGTCGATGTATCTGGTATTCTTGCGATTCACATACCGACACGCAGCTTGCTGCGGTCTTCATCGACCCACGAGCCGAGTGATCCACCGTTAAGAGTTGTGATTTTTGTCATTACGTCAGTCTCAATTGCCGACTTTCAAGACTTCCGCCATCTCTGCCTCGGGAGACGATAGTGGGAAGACGTAGTATACTGGGTTTAAATAGATAGTCACAGGTTTGTGAGAAGTACCTCGTTACCAGCCGGTGACACCTCCCGACGACGTTAAGTGACCGCTATCATTCGGAAACTTTGCCCGATAAAAGTCGGCCAACCTAGCGTACGTCGGTTGGTTGGAGTACCGGTGGTGTGAGTAATGGTCTACCTCTGTCCACAATGGACAGAAGAGAAGAGTGTGGGTTGAGCTGCGGCACTGTTTGCCTGTTCTCAGGCCGGGCCGCCAAAAATTGATGCATCGGTCAATTTTTTTTTTTTTGGTCGGTACCCGGCCACCCGAATTTTTTGGTTTTTGTTGCTGCAAGCAAACACGTTAATGATCCTTCCGCAGGTTCACCTACGGAAACCTTGTTACGACTTTTACTTCCTCTAAATGATCAAGTTTGGACATCTTTCCGTCAGCTCGAGGCGCCGAGAGACCCAACGGCGAACCGAGGGCCCGGCATCCAAGAGCGCCAGTCCGAAGGCCTCACTAAATCATTCAATCGGTAGTAGCGACGGGCGGTGTGTACAAAGGGCAGGGACGTAATCAACGCAAGCTCATGACTTGCGCTTACTGGGAATTCCTCGTTCATGGGAGACAATTGCAAACCCCAATCCCTATCATGAAAGGATTTCAACGGGTTACCCGCTCCTCTCGGAGGGGGAGGACACGTTGATACCCTTCAGTGTAGCGCGCGTGCGGCCCAGAACATCTAAGGGCATCACAGACCTGTTATTGCTCAATCTCGTGCGGCTAGAATTGCCGCTTATCCCTCTAAGAAGAAGCTGCGAACTGGACACCAATTGCTGGAGATCCGTCGACTAGTTAGTAGGCCAGAGTCTCGTTCGTTATCGGAATTAACCAGACAAATCGCTCCACCAACTAAGAACGGCCATGCACCACCACCCACCGAATCGAGAAAGAGCTCTCAATCTGTCAATCCTTCCGGTGTCTGGGCCTGGTGAGGTTCCCCGTGTTGAGTCAAATTAAGCCGCAGGCTCCACTCCTGGTGGTGCCCTTCCGTCAATTCCTTTAAGTTTCAGCTTTGCAACCATACTTCCCCCGGAACCCAAAGACTTTGGTTTCCCGGAAGCTGCCCGCCGGGTCATGGGAATAACGCCGGCGGATCGCTGGTCAGCATCGTTTATGGTTAGAACTAGGGCGGTATCTGATCGCCTTCGAACCTCTAACTTTCGTTCTTGATTAATGAAAACATCCTTGGCAAATGCTTTCGCAGTAGTTCGTCTTGCGACGGTCCAAGAATTTCACCTCTAGCGTCGCAATACGAATGCCCCCGCCTGTTCCTATTAGTCATTACCTCGGTTTCAGAAAACCGACAAAATAGAACCGAGGTCCTATTCCATTATTCCATGCATAGGCATTCAGGCCGTCAGTGTAGCCTGCTTTGAGCACTCTAATTTTTTCAAAGTAAACTCTGCCGGCCACGCGGGACACTCGATGAAGAGCACCCCGTGCGAGCCAGCGGGCTGTTGTGGCTGTTCGGAGCGTGACAGTATGCACCGGGCGGTGAACCGTCAGTCCAGAACTGAAATCCAACTACGAGCTTTTTAACCGCAACAACTTTAATATACGCTATTGGAGCTGGAATTACCGCGGCTGCTGGCACCAGACTTGCCCTCCAATAGATCCTCGTTAAAGGATTTAAAGTGTACTCATTCCGATTGCGAGGCCTCGGATGAGTCTCGCATCGTTATTTTTTCGTCACTACCTCCCCGTGCCGGGAGTGGGTAATTTGCGTGCCTGCTGCCTTCCTTAGATGTGGTAGCCGTTTCTCAGGCTCCCTCTCCGGAATCGAACCCTGATTCCCCGTTACCCGTTATAGCCATTGTAGGCGTATAACCTACAATCGAAAGCTGATAAGGCAGACACTTGAAAGAGGCGGCGCCGGTGCGGAGACCGTGCGCTCAGCGACAAGTTATTCAGATTCAACACGGTGGGGTGACGGACCGAAGTCCGACCGGTTTTGAACTAATAAAAGCGCTCTTCCCTTGCGGTCAGAGACGTGGTGCATGTATTAGCTCTAGAATTACCACAGTTATCCAAGTAAGTGTGGGTACAGATCCAATGAATCATAGCTGATTTAATGAGCCATTCGCGGTTTCGCCTTAAATCGGCTTGTACTTAGACATGCATGGCTTAATCTTTGAGACAAGCATATGACTACTGGCAGGATCAACCAGGTAGCTATGTTACATCAAAACTTTTTGATTGTAATGTTTAGTAATAGCGCTAAGCGTCCATTGGCAGCATTGGCCCGCGACGCCGCGTCCCTTCTCTTTAAGGGGGAAATGGAAATAACCTTCGTTACACCATTCAAGTGTGTCCCTTCTCTCTAAGGGGGGAATGGAAATAACGTACGTTACACCATTCTAGTGTCCCTTCTCTCTAAGGGTGATATGGAAATAACGTACGTTACACCATTCAAGCGTCCCTTCTCTCTAAGGGGGGAATGGAAATAACGCGTTACACCATCCAAGTTTGTGGTAGTAGTTGTAAGCTGCTGGGAAACGTTTATAACCCGTCTTTGCTCACGAAAAGAAACAAAAGTGTGCTTCGTTCCAACTGACCGTTCGTTAGAAGCTGCGTCAGTGTAGAGAGGTTAAAGTGATGATTCTTTAACCTACGGGATGAGTTATCGCACGGGTAGTGGAGTAACCATCACAAAGTAAGAGGGGTCGCTGCATTGAAGGCTCCCCGCTTTAGCTAACACCATATCATCATGTGCGCCGCCACGAGGAGCCACAGCTAATGCCGTGGAGCTTCTCTTCCAAAAGGAGAGGGGGTGTTGCATGAGACAGTCGTAAAAGTCTGCACGCAGAATATGTGGGTGGTTCATATGTATACGTATATATATAGAAATATATATAAGTTGTGCGTGGCCTTTGCTCTCTCTAGCAGTGTTTTACGCCACCACGTTAACACGCTCGATGTGCCAATGGTCGTCACCAGTGCATCTCAATCACTAACCGCCACCCTTAGTATATAGCCTCGGTACCTTCTTAGTAATAGGTAGAGAGAACCAAGTGGTTAGGACTGATGTCTGACGCACGTATGCAGCATTCAGCGTGAGGGACGGCACTGAGGTTGATCCAGCAACCTCGCCTCCCTACTATATTTTTCAGGTCGAACTCGTGTTAGTCTTCCCTGGGGGTAGCGGCTACCTTTACCGCGCCCAAGCTTGGTGCAGCATGAAAGAGAGCGGGGCGAGTTGGCCCCGCGCTCCACATTGGAAATTTTAAGCCACTTTGGGCCCCGCTCGGCCCGTTCTCGTGTCCAAAACCAGCCCCGCTCCGCCGGCAACTCCCCGCGCTGGTAGCGCGGGAGACCGATTCTCCTCACTGGCAACTCCATCCCGCGCTCACCCATCGCCTACCGAGCATGTCCCGTCTTCCTAGCCCGGGAGAAACATTTTCTCCACTCTCTCTCGTCACTCCTTGCTGTCTCCACGTTGGCCAGCGCGGGAGAGCGGGGCGGCTCGCTATATATTCCCTCTCGTCACTCCTTGCTGTCCCCACGTTGGCAGCGCGGGAGAGCGGGACGGCTCGCTATACACTCTCTCTCGTCACTCCTTGCCATCTCCACGTTGGCAGCGCGGGAGAGCGGGACGGCTCGCTATACCCTCTCTCTCGTCACTCCTTGCTGTCTCCACGTTGGCAGCGCGGGAGAGCGGGGCGGCTCACTATACACTCTCTCTCGTCACTCCTTGCCATCTCCACGTTGGCAGCGCGGGAGAGCGGGACGGCTCACTATACACTCTCTCTCGTCACTCCTTGCCATCTCCACGTTGGCAGCGCGGGAGAGCGGGACGGCTCGCTATACCCTCTCTCTCGTCACTCCTTGCTGTCTCCACGTTGGCAGCGCGGGAGAGCGGGACGGCTCGCTATACACTCTCTCTCGTCACTCCTTGCCGTCTCCACGTTGGCAGCGCGGGAGAGCGGGACGGCTCACTATACACTCTCTCTCGTCACTCCTTGCCGTCTCCACGTTGGCAGCGCGGGAGAGCGGGACGGCTCACTATACACTCTCTCTCGTCACTCCTTGCCATCTCCACGTTGGCAGCGCGGGAGAGCGGGACGGCTCACTATACACTCTCTCTCGTCACTCCTTGCCATCTCCACGTTGGCAGCGCGGGAGAGCGGGACGGCTCGCTATACCCTCTCTCTCGTCACTCCTTGCTGTCTCCACGTTGGCAGCGCGGGAGAGCGGGGCGGCTCACTATACACTCTCTCTCGTCACTCCTTGCTGTCTCCACGTTGGCAGCGCGGGAGAGCGAGGCGGCTCGTTATACACCCACTCTCGTCACTCCTTGCTGTCCCCACGTTGGCAGCGCGGGAGAGCGAGGCGGCTCGCTATACACTCTCTCTCGTCACTCCTTGCTGTCTCCAGGTTGGCAGCGCGGGAGATATAGGAGGCTCACTATACACACACTCCATTGTTTCTCGTGACTGGTTTCTCCCCCGTTGGCAGCGCCGGGCGGCGACTGAGAGCGGTAGAGCCACGATAAGTTTCTCGCACCCCGACTGCCTCCTCTGTTGCGAGCCCGGGACATTGTTTGTACAAGGTAAACGTAGTAGTATCAAGCTTTACAGTATGTTAATTGTTTTTTTCTGCTGTATACAAGAGGTATAATGTTTGCCGCCACATTTGCGTATCCGTGGAGATAAAAAAATGGAATTCTTTATCGAATTCCGTACTTTTTTTAAAACCACCCTTCGGATATGCATCTGTTTAGCGTTTTTGTTTGTCCACAAGCCACACATGTTCCTATTTGGACTTATAAAAAGACCGTGTTGTTGTGTTGTTACTAGTGCGTGATTGAATTTGTGTGTTTTGTTTAATGTCTTCTCTATGTATTTGTGTGTGTGACGCTGCTGTGTGTTAGTTAGTTAATAAGGCGTGTGAGAGGTGTTCCCGCTCTTACATATCGGGAGGGTTAGTAGTAGTAACTGAATCGATTTCTATGTTCTATTTGTTGAATTGATTTAAATATATATATCTTTTTGTGTGTGTGTGTGTGTGTGTGTGTGTGTGTGTGTGTGTGAGGCGCTGTGTTAGTTAAGGCGTGTGAGAGGTGTTCCCGGTGTGTAAGACCGGGAGAGTGAGGGTTGGGGTCGACGTGAGGATGGAGTTGAACAATGTTGCAATATTATCGGTTATTACGGAAGTGTCAGACGTCGGTTAGAAAAATGAAAACAACCATCGTGTAGGTGATAGAATGGTGCATATGATGAGCTACAATTGACAGCTTTATTTCTTTATCTATTAGAATATAATCGAGGTAGAATGAAATAGCGCATAAAGAAATGTTTTGACATGTTGTGCTTCACCACTTCGTAACTCGGTTATATTAGCTTACATTGAATTTCCAATTATTGCTTCGAGTAGTGGAAGGCTTGCTGATGGCTACGGTATGTAACACATGGTGGTGGAAAAAATAATGAGTGGTTTAAATGGTCGTTAAATTCGAATCCTTGAAAACCCGCCTTGGACGGTTTTCTTGTAGATTTGACAGTATTTTTTTATCTGCCTTTTTAACCAACTACAATATTTTATATCAGTTGTTATGGTACATCATACTGATCGTCAATGAGTGCAGATTATGAACCTGGATTTGAAAATACAATACGAGCTTAATAAATGTGAGAAACAGCGAGTTGAAGGAGAACATTTGAAAAAATTCTTTATGCGCTATTTTTTTTTCCTTCAATTATTTTGTAGCAAATGTCGTTTTAATGTTATTTTTTTTATTTCATCATGTGCATCATTGTATGACGAAGACGATGGTATACTCAGTTTTTCTTAGTGATATCTGGTAGTCTGGTAATATTTGGTAAGACTACAACATTTCTAATCACGGCCAGATTGTGAGTCTCTTAGCGACAAGGCTCGCCTCTCCCGCAGTTTTCTTCCGTCAAGGTGGTAACTAGCCGTTAAGCAATGTATGGAGATACCATCTCGCACTATAACTGCGGGAGAGGCTCTGAGTGAACAAGGTTACCTACCTCTAGCAACTGTAACGGATAGTAAGTCCTTCCCGTACTAAACTTGGAGGAGACGGCGCGGGACAATGTTTCACCGCCTGCTGCATTGAGACTGCGGGAGAGCTCTGAGTGAACAAGGTTACCTACCTCTAGCAACTGTAACGGATAGTAAGTCCTTGCCGTACTAAACTTGGAGGAGGCGGCGCGGGACAATGTTTCACCGCCTGCTGCATTGAGACTGCGGGAGAGGCTCTGAGTGAACAAGGTTACCTAACCTCTAGCAACTGTAACGGATAGTAAGTCCTTACCGTACTAAACTTGGAGGAGGCGGCGCGGGACAATGTTTCACCGCCTGCTGCATTGAGACTGCGGGAGAGCTCTGAGTGAACAAGGTTACCTACCTCTAGCAACTGTAACGGATAGTAAGTCCTTCCCGTACTAAACTTGGAGGAGGCGGCGCCGGACAATGTTTCACCGCCTGCTGCATTGAGACTGCGGGAGAGCTCTGAGTGAACAAGGTTACCTACCTCTAGCAACTGTAACGGATAGTAAGTCCTTGCCGTACTAAACTTGGAAGGAGGCGGCGCGGGACAATGTTTCACCGCCTGCTGCATTGAGACTGCGGGAGAGGCTCTGAGTGAACAAGGTTACCTAACCTCTAGCAACTGTAACGGATAGTAAGTCCTTGCCGTACTAAACTTGGAGGAGGCGGCGCGGGACAATGTTTCACCGCCTGCTGCATTGAGACTGCGGGAGAGCTCTGATTGAACAAGGTTACCTACCTCTAGCAACTGTAACGGATAGTAAGTCCTTGCCGTACTAAACTTGGAGGAGGCGGCGCCGGACAATGTTTCACCGCCTGCTGCATTGAGACTGCGGGAGAGGCTCTGAGTGAACAAGGTTACTTACCTCTAGCAACTGTAACGGATAGTAAGTCCTTGCCGTACTAAACTTGGAGGAGGCGGCGCGGGACAATGTTTCACCGCCTGCTGCATTGAGACTGCGGGAGAGGCTCTGAGTGAACAAGGTTACCTAACCTCTAGCAACTGTAACGGATAGTAAGTCCTTACCGTACTAAACTTGGAGGAGGCGGCGCGGGACAATGTTTCACCGCCTGCTGCATTGAGACTGCGGGAGAGCTCTGAGTGAACAAGGTTACCTACCTCTAGCAACTGTAACGGATAGTAAGTCCTTCCCGTACTAAACTTGGAGGAGGCGGCGCGGGACAATGTTTCACCGCCTGCTGCATTGAGACTGCGGGAGAGCTCTGAGTGAACAAGGTTACCTACCTCTAGCAACTGTAACGGATAGTAAGTCCTTCCCGTACTAAAATTGGAGGAGGCGGCGCGACGCGAGACAAACACAGAGAGAGAAAGAGACAGAGACAGAGACAGACACAGTGAGAGAAAGAGACAGAAAGAAAGAGAAAGAAACAGACACAGAGAGAGAAAGAGACAGAGACAGACACAGTGAGAGAAAGAGACAGAAAGAAAGAGAAAGAAACAGACACAGAGAGAGAAAGAGACAGAGAGAGAAAGAGACAGAGACAGAGAAAGAGACAGACACAGTGAGAGAAAGAGACAGAAAGAAAGAGAAAGAGACAGACACAGTGAGAGAAAGAGACAGAAAGAAAGAGAAAGAGACAGACACAGAGAGAGAAAGAGACAGAGAGAGAAAGAGACAGAGAAAGAAAGAGACAGAGAAAGAGACAGACACAGTGAGAGAAAGAGACAGAAAGAAAGAGAAAGAGACAGACACAGAGAGAGAAAGAGACAGAGAGAGAAAGAGACAGAGAGAGAAAGAGAAAGAGACAGAGAGAGAGAAAGAGACAGACACAGAGAGAGAAAGAGACAGAGACAGACACAGAGAGAGAAAGAGACAGAGAGAGAAAGAGAAAGAGAAAGAGACAGAGAGAGAGAAAGAGAAAGAGACAGAGAGAGAAAGAGACAGAGATAGACACAGAGAGAGAAAGAGACAGGGAGAGAAAGAGACAGAGATAGACACAGAGAGAGACAGAGATAGACACAGAGAGAGAAAGAGACAGACACAGAGAGAGAAAGAGACAGAGAAAGAGAGAGAGACAGGGAGAGAAAGAGACAGAGATAGACACAGAGAGAGAAAGAGACAGGGAGAGAAAGAGACAGAGATAGACACAGAGAGAGAAAGAGACAGGGAGAGAAAGAGACAGAGAGAGAAAGAGACAGGGAGAGAAAGAGACAGAGATAGACACAGAGAGAGAAAGAGACAGGGAGAGAAAGAGACAGGGAGAGAAAGAGACAGAGATAGACACAGAGAGAGAAAGAGACAGACACAGAGAGAGAAAGAGACAGAGAAAGAGAGAGAGAAAGAGACAGAGACAGGGAGAGAAAGAGAGAGAGAAAGAGACAGAGATAGACACAGAGAGAGAGAGAAAGAGACAGAGACAGACACAGAGAGAGAAAGAGAAAGAAAGAGACAGAGATAGACACAGAGAGAGAAAGAGACAGAGACAGACACAGAGAGAGAAAGAGACAGAGAAAGAAAGAGACAGAGACAGGGAGAGAAAGAGACAGAGAAAGAGACAGAGAGAGAGAGAAAGAGACAGAGAGAGAAAGAGAAAGAGACAGAGAGAGAGAGAGAAAGAGACAGAGAAAGAGACAGAGACAGACACAGAGAAAGAGACAGAGACAGACACAGAGAGAGAAAGAGACAGACACAGAGAGAGAAAGAGACAGACACTTTCCTAGCCTGTCTCACCACATATCCGTAATGAACCTAGACTATCTCACCGGGCCAGGTGAAACTACCTAAAACAAGCAACTATGTGCTGGAGCCCACGAGTGAAAATTATTAATGCTACCATGTATTTGTGTTAGTATTTAAGATAGAACGTTGATATTCTTAGTGCAAATAGAGTAGGCTGCGAGCTTGTAAATGCTACAAACAGATTTTCTTAATGAGCCTTAGTTTGGAAATTTTTTATTGCGTACTTGTAGAAGAAAAGTAATGTATTCCCTTAGCGGGTGGGATGTGTTTAGTGGCGTAAAATATATATGGTGAAATGTAATTATATTTTTTTTCTTCAAATTTAAATATCTCGAGAAGTAAAGCCCAAGAAGATTTTCTTTTAATACCAGTAGAAAGGCCTTGTAATGATTTACCGTCAGTATACGTGGAGGATTTCTATAGTCTCAAGACTGTCTGACGTGTTAGTTTTGCGACTTGAGGTTACTTTTGTGATACTTTTCGATGATACGTTTAAGTTCGACACTTGTTTTTGAGTGCAACTGCACAAGACTCTGACGTGTTATTTTTCGATGATACGTTCAAGTTCGACAGTTACTTTTGTGTACAACTGCACACAAGACCGTCTTGAGGTTACTTTCGGATGTTACGTTGCGTGACGAAACCTCTATATTCTTTTTACGGTGCAGTCTTAGCGAATGACAGTGAGGATGCTGTTCTATAGATAAGGGTGTGTAGTAATGTAAATATGGGTTTGCCGGGAGGATTTCGCCATCGGGATGCGTGACAAAATCTTTTTAGCCTTGTTAGGGAGGCAGAAGTGCAAGCGGTTCGTAGCGAGAGTACTGCTGCTGTTCTGTTGATTTGAGTGTGGAAAGATATAAATAAATAAATCTTGGTTTTTGGTGTCACCTCTGAAACTAAGTTAATCCAAATATATTTTACAAGGATATTACGTACTGAACACCAATATCATATTCATTACGCTTTTAATGTGGAAACGAGAATTGAACCTAATGCTATAAGTGGGAAATTGTAGTCTTCGTTTTCGCTGCTACTTTGAGAGAATGGATCCAAGTATGTCCTCAAGATTTATATACGGTATGATGTTTGCTATTTAAGTGACTAATAGCTACCCCCGCCGATTACCCGCGCTTGTAGAGTCATAGCTACCCCCGCCGTTTACCGGCGCTTGGTCTGGTGCAATCGTCTATAGTTGTAAAGTATATCAGAAATAATGTTAGCAAGTCAAAAAATTTAACAGAAAATTTACAAGTCCAAAATAGAAACATGTCTGTCTTGTGGAAACGAGAATTGAACCTAATGCTATAAGTGGGAAATTGTAGTCTTCGTTTTCGCTGCTACCTTGAGAGAATGGATCCAAGTATGTCCTCAAGATTTATATACGGTATGATGTTTGCTATTTAAGTGACTAATAGCTACCCCCGCCGATTACCCGCGCTTGTAGAGTCATAGCTACCCCCGGCGCTTGGTCTGGTGCAATCGTCTATAGTTGTAAAGTATATCAGAAATAATGTTAGCAAGTCAAAAAATTATGCAGAAAATTTACAAGTCCAAAATAGAAACATGTCTGTCTTGTTTTTATACACCTTCATGAAAATAGAAACCAACAGCCACTGCTGTACGCGAGTTGAGATGGAAAGTAAAGTGTGGAGTTGAGTATGGACAGCTCTAAGTAAAGGCTTGCCGTGAGGGTCTCGCCATCAGGCTGCGTGACGAAACCTCTATAGTCTTGTTAGGGAGAAGTCTTATTATTATTAGCTGGTCACTGTGAGGAGGCTGCTCTGTAGAGCAGAGTGTGAACAGATATAAATAAAGGCTTGCCCGGAGGATTTCGCCATCGGGTTGCGTGGCGAAACCTCCAGCCTTGTTAGGGAGGTAGAAGTGTTGTAGAATAGTGTAGTGTAATGTAATGTAGAAAGATGTAAGTAAATAAAGGCTTGCCGGGAGGATTTCGCCATCGGGTTGCGTGGTGAAACCTCCAGCCTTGTTGGGGAGGGAGAGGTGGTGGTGCTGCTGCTGCTGCTGCAAGCTGCTCTGTGTGTAGTGTAATGTGGAAATAAAAAAAAAGGCTTGTCGGGAGGATTTCGCCATCGGGTTGCGTGACGAAACCTCCAGCCTTGTTAGGGAGAAGTCTTAGCGGATCGCAGTGAGGATGCTGCTCTGCCGCCCACAACACCCTGACCGGTACGTAAGTCGTCTGCGAACGATTCGGTACGACACATCAGCATTCGGGTGTTCTCTACTAGGGAAGGGAGAGCCGGAGCCTGTTTGTCGAGACTCTCCCGAATTCCCTCTGCACGGGTCCATATTCTGGCCCCGCCCGCGAACGAGCGGGGAACAAATCTCTCGAAAAACAATGGTGACCATCCCGATGCAAGCCGTACGCGGTATCGTTGGTCATCCAGCCGGGATTCTGCCTTAGAGGCTTTCAGGCATAATCCCACGGACGTAGCCTCGCTCCACTGGCCGATCGACCAAGAGCGGAACCATATGTCCGGACCTGCCGTTCCTCTCGTACTGAGCAGGACTGCTGTATCAACGACATAACTGCCAACAGTAGGGTAAAACTAACCTGTCTCGCGACAGACCGTCTTCGATTCATTTCACCCGCGGGTAGCGCCCGGACCAATTTATTGACGACTTATAACATGGGATAAGTAAATTTCACCCGGTCCGTAAACTTAGCCTGTCCGAAAGTGAAACTTTTTCTCATATGCTACTTTAGTGAAACCTTGATTGTTACCTATCTTCTACTAGGAGAATCGAGATGAAGCCGGGCAATTCTAGACGGTCCGCAAGAAAGATGGCTGAAGGTCTAGCCTGTCCGGACCGATATTTCCGGACCCGGTGAAACTGTCAAATTTACCACGGAACAGATGAAAGCTCCTTTATGTGCCTTTTCTTTTAGATATAAGTAGAGCATATGCTGACATACATTTTTTGTGGAGAAAATTGCCTGCTATTAGCTGAAACTCCCTCATGAGTTTTTATTTTCTCTCATGAGCTTCCAACGGGCCCAGGAGGCGCTCAAGTCCGTCGTTAAGGCTTTTTTTGGAGGAGAAGCCTTTCGCCAGTAGCCCTATAAAACTCCTTTAACATTTACTCTAAATACAAAATTAAATTCCTTTATCAAAATAATACGTTCCCTTATCAAAATAGTTCGCTAACAAAAATTAAACTGAAAACTTTACTTATTTTTTCTCGCACGTAGTTGGTATACGATGTATTTGTAGCGTCCCCTAAGTTGTTCCTCCGAGAACTGAGCATAAGCTTTATCTTGCAGAACTAACTCTTTTTTCACCGACTTCCAAACTACAAAACACCTCGTGGGGTCTCTTGAATGGTTGCAACGTTTTACTGTGCGTATTAAAAGACTATCATTCATCTGCGATAGTCTCTGTATCGGGATGGTTTCCTCCGAAGTGGCTGCTGCGGCTCTATTTGCAGTACTTGCCGATGGAGGGACGGTCACCTCCGATCTGAAAATATTATGAAAAGAATTATAAAAAAAAAATTTTTTTCGTTCTTGAATATCCTAGACATTGAACTAAGTTTGAGAAAAGAAAAATAAAACTTACATGTCCGGGGTATCCTCACTAGCCCGTGAGGAAGCCGTGTCCTCAGCCGATCGGTCCAGATTAACCTCTATAACCGATGATCCAGGCAAGGTTATCTCGGATCTGAAAGAACATTTAAATATAATTTTGAGTCACCGATGGCATTGTTGCTTTCGGAAAGTTTCACGTTTTCTGAGAAAAAAAGAGAGAGGTAATACGTACAATGTCCCAGATGGCATTAGCGATATGTTGCTTTCGGTGGGTGGTACAGTCACCTCTGATCCCGTAGGAGTCCTCTCCAACGAGTCTCTGCTTATTCGAGGTCTTGGTTCCGCAGGTCTATGGATTAAAAAATGTCAATCTTACCAAGTGAAGTTCATATTCCCCATATATAATTTTAATGACAGATTATTTGTCAGATTCTTACCGAACAAATGTCTGTGAGTCTCCTGCTGGAAGCGGGGTCTCAGCTTCATACTCAGAATTCTCATTTGCTGAATCCTCGTGTCTTGCCTCCCCCTCCTCATCAGCAGTTGTTTCCTCGGCACTGTCCGTGTCCACAGCAGATTGACGCAGCTTTGCAAGCGAATCTATGACCTCCTCCCCTGGTTTCATCTTCGAGGAGAAATCATAGTACCTTCGAGCCGTGTCTACTGCGTGAGCAGACTGGTCCGCCACCTTAGATCTCCAAGACGGGTCGATGTCTTTCTCCCAAAGAGCCGTTATCTGGCTTCTTCGGAGCATTCTAGATGAAATCTTTGAGACAAAACCAGCCCTTTCAGCTGCTCGCCTTAATGACTTAGATATTGTAGAGAAGGACATCTTGCTGCAGCAGCCTGTTGTCTCAAATCCACTCATATTGGGGAATACATAACAGTCAGGGGAAGTGCAGCTACAGTTCAAGGGCCTGTAATAAAGCATATACGCCCTGAGACATCTTTCTTGTCTTGGAGTTAAAAAAATCTGACAGGGCCCTTTTTCAGCCGTCTTGTGACGAGACACCCTTAATAAAAACTTGCAGGGCTCGTCAGTCCCTTCCTTGAAAATTTTCTGAATGTTATTAAACTCCAGAATGCGGAATTCACTAAATTCCATGACTCTCCGCAGAGATGTCACCTGCATTACAACTATGAGGACATCCCTCAAGTTGGTGAACTGCAGAGAGCCGATTGGTCGTGCGGTTTCATCTTGCAAGGACGCTTCTGCCTGATTCATAATGTTTATTACATATTTTGAGTTTAGAATGCCTTCAATACTCTTGAGAGGAATCATTTCACGTGATTTTTGGATTCGTCTTTCGAACCGTTCTCTTTCTTCTTCTTTCTGGAACCTTGTGTGAACAGCGTTTAATATTTTGAGAGATTTACTTTCGTAATAATGGCTCATTCTTATGGTTGAGTGGTTTGTCATGAATTCAACAAACTTTTTAAGGCTTGTCACAATTTTCCTTAGGTAGGAGGCAGAGAAGACAGCTCTCTTCTCATTGAAGTATCCATCCTCGCTTGTTGCGTGTTCAAATGCTTGAAACACTGAGGATCCACTAAGATTTTGCATTACGTCCCTATCAATGCTTGCATTTATAAAATTGGCCGCAATTCTTACCGTCTTTATTGCGGTATACTTTTTCAGAGGAGTGTACTTATTCAAATAATCGTGGAACTGGTTTAACATTTCAGAAAAAGAGTCCTTAAGGCTTAATTCAAGTTCCCCTGATTCAACGGTTATTGTTAAGGAAGGCTGTGTCTCCTCTGCCTCCTTCTCAAGTAGTGGACATTCTCTCACAGAGTCTTTAAGTTCCATGGAT